>CAJQZJ010010085.1:5435854-5493401 GCA_907164525.1 Lophiomys imhausi | reverse complement strand
ACACACACACACACACACACACACACACACACACACACACACACACATACACACATACACACACACACACACACACACACACACAAATCTAAATTAAAAACAAAGAATACCAGCTTTTTAAGACGTGATTAACATGTCTTAAAACCCTTTAGAGTATGCAATTCATTAGTCTTTAGTAATTTTTAAAAGTTACATCATCACCACCCCTAATTTCAGAAAGGTTTTGTTATCTTAAAAATAAGTTATATACCTTCGGTCTCTATGAACTTGCCTATTCTGGGCATCCATATATTGAAATAATAGAGTGTCTGACTTTATGTGGTTGGTTTTTTTCATAGGTCAGCACTTAAGTCCCTTTTAAGACCAAATAATATTCAGTTGTGTAGACAACCTTACAATGTGTTAATTCTATTCTTCAGTTGGTAGACATTTGAGTTGTTCCTGTTTCTGTGTTGTGAATAATGTTGGCAGATTTTTGTGTAGATGTATGCTTCATTTTTTTTGTGGGTTTTTTTTGTGGCTATATTCACAGGAGATATTAGTCAGTACTTTTCTTGTGAGGTCTGTTTCTGTCTCTGGTATGAAGGTAACACTGGTTAGAAGTTTCTAGGCTGTGTAGGAATATAGCCTCTGTCTTCAGACTGTAGACCACGACAAACTAGCATATTCTCCCTACCTGAAACTTAGCTTTCACTGAGAATCATGTTCAGATTCCTCTCTAGCCCTAACCATGCTCCATTCCCAAGCACCTCAGGGATGTTTACAGTGATGGCACAGGCAGGCCTGAATAGGATGAGCCTGGGCTGCAGGGAGAACCCATGTAGGCTCTATAGGTGGCTTCAGGACCTTGGATTAAGAATTCTAGAATCTTGGATGTCAAAGTTGTTAAAAGGGAAGGGGTCTTGGGGTAACTGAGCACCCTCTTCTTTGGCCCATAGTCTATTTGTCCTATGGTAAAAGTTACAACTAGAGTCCAAGGTGGTTAGTTGTCTGCTGCAGTGGAGCCTTAGGTGTTTTATTACAGCTAGCCAGAACATTCTTCTGGCATACACAGCTTCACTATTAATTCTTTAGAAAAGGAGATGTGCATGACAAAATGTTTGTAACATTTTGTAACAGTAAAAATTAGAGAAGTTTTTAATGGAAATCTAGTTTATTCCTACCATGAAAAGCATACAGCTGTTAAATATAATAAATATGCTTAAGTATTAAGGATGTCTGTAGAAAGCAAGTTTCAGTAAAATATTTGTGGTTACAAATTTTAAAATATAAAAAAAATGGAGAGGGAAAAATTTTTCTTCAGTGAGGTAGCCACTGTTAAGTTGCCCATGTTTTAATAAAGAATTGTTTCATGCAAGCAACCATAATTAATTAAACTCAGTGGATCACAAAACAGACAAACAAAAATAGCATGAAAATAGGAAGAGGGGTCAGTAGGAAGAAGAAATGCTTCAATGAGAGTGGGAGGAAGACAAGAGAGAGTAATGGGAGGTGACAATTATCAAAACATAGTATATGCATGTCTGAAATTGCTGAGGAATAACAAATTTTAAAAATTAAAAAATCAAATTTTAAAAATTAAAAAATAATACATTTTAAAAGACCAATAAATTAAAATCCACATATGTATTTATGGATATTCATTTGTCAGATGATCATAGACATGATGGAATTAATAATATTTAAGGAGGAAGGTGTAAGGGATGATGAAGTTGTAGTTAAGTGGGAAAATGACATAATGCTAAATGAGAATAAGAATATGTAGCATATGAATTTGTTTCTATCACAAAATAAGTAAAAAAAAAATTGACTGTGCCTATGGACAAGGACTAGAATATAGCAGAGTGACTACAATATTGATTTAATCAAATGATAGGATTGTGTGCAAAGTTTGCTATGGGATTTTGGTGTTGATTGTTTTTCCAATAAAGTTGTTGAGAAGAAAGGATATTGGAAATGCATGACTGGGAACTGTGCGGGTGGTGAATCAGTTATTCTTCCTGCTGGGAAGCTAGTCTGTGCTCTGCAGTCCAAGACAAATGAAGAACATTTGGAGATGCTCCAGTGAAAAACCACAGGAATGCTAAACATTGAAGAACATATCCTTTTATGAAAAATAAGATGAAGTGAAATTTTTTTTCTGAGTCTGGCATACTTTGTTTTTTTTTAATAATTTATTTTTTATTTCTTCAAGTTACATCTCAATCACAATCCCCTCCCTACTCCCCCCTCCAGTCCCACCCTTCCACCCTCCTCCCCCTCAACCCCCCCATCCTCTTCCCTTCTTTTTTTTAAGTTTAAGGTATTTCTTTTTCCCCCCAACAGCTCTCCCTTTCAGTCCAAAAAATGGTTCTTTTTCTTATAACTATAAATCCATACAAAACAACAGAAATAAATAGGCCACAATTATAAGAGTTATATGGCTTAGCATACATTCCCAATGTCCAGTCCATATGTATTTGGCACCTGACTTTAACATTCTACTATCTAACCATCTCCATGAGTTTAAAGTTCTATATCTAACTCAGCTTTCATACTAACTTGCCTCACAATTTTAAAAATATCTTCTTAGATCCAGAACACCCTCTTGATTCCTAAACAACTCAAAATTTAACTATGAGACTCTAGCTATTTATTCTTCAACCACCTCAGAGACCTGAGAGGGATAAATATATCTGATTATATAGGAAGTGCAGGGCCAGCAGCTTCCAAAACTAAGAAATGACATACCAGTGGCTGCCTGGACAGTTCCTATTTTCTCTCCATACATTACAGCATCAATCTTCAGCCATTTGGCCCCATTTCTCTGACAGACATTGACTGTAGAGCAGGAATTATGAAGGACTTACCTACCCTGTCTTGGCAGAGCTAGGCTGTTGACTTACCTGCTTCCAAGTTTTGTCCTTTTTGGACAGAAGTCTGTCTACAGTTGAAGCAAGGGGTTTTTCTTGCCAAGAGAAAGGCTTACCACCAATTCAGTCATCTCCCACTGGAGATTCTTTGATGCTCATCTTCTACTTGGAGTAGAATAGGGGGTGCTGTCAGGAGCTGACATGTCTCGATATCAAAAAATCTTAAGTCAGATCTCTTGAGGTTTTTGAAGATGCCCTATCTATCTCTTATATTTAGATAAGCAAATATTGCTTGTCTCTTAGCAACTTGATTTCTGAGTAGCTTAGAAAATAACTGTGATAGACTGTCATAGTAACTAACAAAATGACACGTTTTCATGACTATTAGTTTCCATTTCTTAATTATCCTAAACAGTTTATGACGGTTGGTAGCAAGAGGTCAAAACCTGACATTTCATTTTTAAGCATTACTAGGAACAATACCTTTAAGAAGCGTTACTCTTAATTTTGTATCAATATACAAAGATCAATACCAATGTGGCTAAATATAATCTTAATTTTGTATCAATATACAAAGATCAATACCGATGTAGCCCAATACAATCTTAATTTTACATCAATATACAAGGGTCAATATCATTGTGGCCAGATATAATCTTAATTTTGTATCAATATACAAAGATCAATACTGATGTAGCCCTATACAATCTTAATTTTGCATTAATATACAATAATCAATACCAAGTTAGCAAAATATAATATTAATTTTGTATCAGTATACAAAGGTATAAGGCCATATTCAATAATCTGTCTTTTTTTCTTGATCTTTCCTATACTATGTCTATGTCCCATTTTTCTCAAGTCTGTTCACTCCTACATAGGAGAGAAAGAAGGATACAGAAAAGAAAAAGAGAGAAGTTCCTGGGTCTAACCTCCAAAACCCATTTAACAAGACCATTTAACCACTTGTAGTCTTTCCCCATAAATAACAAAATTTTCTATTATCCATCAAATAACCAAGGGGTGGAACACCCTCCCCACCTTCTGGGGATGGGACGTTGTTCTCTTAAAATGACTTCCTGCTGATTTGGGACGTAGTAAACCTGTTTGGGGCCCAAATAAGAATGGAAAAATGGTTAAAAATGTTAATTAATAGAATCATTTGATGTTCAGTCCCTTTGTGCTCAGCTATTTAGATGTCCTACGAAGTTCATAGACAGAAGCTGATCTTCAGAACTTTACTGAAGATCTGGCTGGAGTAGTCTGTGGAGCTGAACCATCTTAGCAATTTTGAGTTGTTGTAGTTGTAGACTTTTTGAGGAAACTGCTATTGAGGAATCTGCAAGGCTGGATCATCTGGGCCACTCGTCTTCTTTGGTGTCTGATCTGTTTTCTGCTGAGGTTGTCCCTGGATTCCTTGAATGGATGCTTTAAATCTCCTGGAAAGATAAGAACAGAGCCCTGCCCTAATCCTAACTCTGGGACAATTACCTTTTTTTTGGGGGGGGGGGTCAGGTAATATTTTTCCTGGAGCAAATTTGGTTTTTTGACAATATATAAAGTATTATCTTTCAATCCGGATTAAAGAAAAATTATTTTGATATTGTGGAGCTAAACAAACCTTTAGTGTATATATTTTGAGATCTCAAAGGACAATTGATGAAGTGAATTTTAAAAGCTTAAGGTCTCCTTCAAATGTAAAAGACATATTGAGCAGTAGTTTCTCATACTCTGTTCTGTTTGACATTTTGTAATGCTTAGACTAGACCTTTTAGTCATAGAATAATTACTAACAATCCATAGCCCTAATGCCACAGAACAGGCATACAAAGATGCCTAGGAATCATGTTAAAGGTTAAGAGCATCTTTAGCTTTCCACCATAGAAAGAATTTCCAGACAGAGAGTCAAAGGCATACCCTTTTTCCTCTGAGCAAGCAAATTGAGTTTACTCTGAAATTACAAATTTAGGAGGGAGGAAATTCTCTGAAAAATATGTAGTAAATACAGATTGACTTTAAAGTTCCCCTAAATGGAGACTTAGAATGAAGTGGTCACATAACTCTGGGATTGGGTTAGAGAATTATCAGTTGTTAGCCATTGTGTTCCATGGCTAAGAGACCTTTTGTGTGCTGTATACATGATTATCTTCATTGTCCTTTCATTCTACAAAATACATTTCCTATGTGTTATGAATAACCCGTTGTCTCTCCGTATTTGTTATTACCAAATTTACCCTGTGTCCCCAAGCAACAAACCAGATCACCTGTACTTCTCAGTTTCTTTGTATCCAGTTGACTTTTAAAGGCAGTTCCTGAAGTCCATCCTAGATGCCTTTTGAGCTCATTACCTAATTTCCTTATCTACTTCTCTTTTAGCCGTCAGCCTAGGTTTTCTATAGCACTATAAGAGCATCCCTTTGCAAACTTGCTTGTTTCAATCCTTTTTCAAACTTGTTGTCCCAAACTATGTTTTTAAAATTCAAATTATTCAATCTGAAGAAGCATCTACCATCCTTCCATCTTCATTTTTTTCTCACTTGTGCCGTTCATCCACCTAAACTATGATGTCGTGGAAGGACTGAAACCCTCCTTGTTCATGTATTCATGCCTTTTGAAGTGTCTGTCGTTGATTCAGGATACTGCCCCCACCACTTCATGACAATGAGCTCAGTTTTTCAGATGTAGCTCAAAAATCAACTTTTCTTCAATTTTTACTCAAAAGTAAAAGACAAAAGTGTTCAGAGTGCCTTGCATTCCTACACTGGCAGTTGTGAGTGTATCTTTTTGTGATTACATGATTCTTTGAGTGATGGAAGTGACGTATTCGATATTCCCCTTTTAGATACCCCCAATTATATTGAAGGGCAGTTTCAACTGGTCTAATTCTGAATCTTTTCTGATATTTAAGAATAAGGAATGATTTAAAACGAGAACAGAAAGGGTGAAGAAAAAGGCAAGGACCCAGTGAAGGCAGCTAAACACATCAAGAAATGAAGAGTGCAAAGGGCAGGAGTGTTGCCACCAAGGCCAGGGAAGGTTCGACAAGGTTAGCGCAGGAGAGCCTGTGGGAATCAGAGCCTCTAAATACAGTGAATTAAATTGAGATCCTTTTAATATTCTTTGAAAAATGCAAATACTGGAATATAATTTTAGTTACCATTTGGAAATTATGTTTGCCACATGAGACTAACTTGTATAGAGTCTTAGGTTTTGCCTAGAATACAAGTACTTCTTGACTCCTTTTCTATCCAGTGCCCATTTTTCCAGTATGACTATAGGTTGAATATGGATAGTGGACTCAAAGGGCCTATATAGTAGAAGCTTTGTTCCCAGGGCAGCACTATTGGGAGGTTCTGTGAACCTTTTAAAGACCATGGTTTATGGGGGGACCCTGAATCATGAAGAGTAGGAAAGCCAGTCATCTTTCTGTTTCCTGACTCATGATATTAGCAATTTATTTAGCCACATTCTTCTGCTATAATGCTCCACCCTCACCAGAAACCCAAAGGAAGGGTGTTAACTAATCTTGGACTATAACTCCAGGAGCATAAACCTAAATAACCTTTTGATAAATTAATTGCCTATACGGTATTTCACTACAGTAATACAGAGATGACTATACAAATATTCAATATAGTTCATGATGACTGAACAAGTTAGTGAGTGACACACATATAAACATGTTGTATCTGATCCTTTCCAGAAACGTGGCCTGAGTTTCAAAAATTAACATCAACAACTATTTCTTGATGTTGATACCTTGCTGAATGCCAAGCACTAGTGGTTCTTAATGTAGGTGAGAAGACTGTCCACAGGTTAAGTATAAGCAGAGGGGCCCATGTGAAAGCTCCAGATGGAGGGGCAATGATCAAAGAAATGGAATTGCAATAGCCAAGGAAATAACTATTAAAGTGATGCCAAGAAAAAGTTAGGACAAGGCTTAGGAGCAAAGCTAGAGAGTATGCAAGATGATGTCCACACACAGAGTGCCAGACAAGTGAGAAATCCCTTACATTGTATCCTTTTCTGGGTCATATGCAGCTACTTAAAAATATTAGGTACTACTCCTGCCAGAGAAGCAGAGAGGATAAGTATAGATCTTCATTTTCCCCCTCTATTCCTCCATGTCCAATCCCCTACTCTCATCCCTGGCTCTGCAGCAGAGCACTTGCTGAGGACCCCTCTTCCCTCCACACTCCCATCTCCAGTAGACTACACAGATCTTGCCCTCCTAACTCCCCCCACTTATTGCTTTATCCTACTCCCCAATTCCAGTAGATCTTCCCTGTGAACTCATTGACCACTCTTGTCAGGGAAACATGTAGTCTAATTGCAGACCTCCACCTCTCCTCCTGATCCTCCATAGCAAATCCTGCAGTCCTCTCCAGCTCTACAAAGAATACCTGCTGCAGCCTCCCTTACCCTTCCGCACCCATCTCCAGTGGATCACAGAGATCTTCCCCTTCAAAATTCTTCCCCCCCCCTACATACTCATTGCTTTGTTCCAGCCCCCAGCTCCAGCAGGTACTCCCTGGGAACCCACAGGTGACTCTGACAAGGGAAGCAGTAAAAAACATAGACTAAAAGAATGGATGTGAAAACAGAATCCCCCCTTCTGCTCCATTCAAGAAACACATCTCAGCATCAAGGGACAGGGTCAGAAAAAGGTATTCTGGGAAAATAGACCTCATAAATAAAATAGAATTCAAGCCAAAACTATTAAGAAGAGATCAGTAAGGACACTACATACTCATCAAAGGAAAAGTTCACCAAGAAGTTTCAATTCTGAACATCTATGCCCCAAACCCAAGGGCACCCATATAAAAGAAACACTACTACAATTTAGGTCACATATTGACCTTCACACATTGAGAATGGGAGACTTAAATACCCAACTCTCACCAATAGACAGGTCATCTAGACAAAAAGTAAAGAGAGAAATGCTAGAGCTAATGGACCTTATAAACCAAATGGACCCAACGGGGTATTTACAGAACATTTCACGCAAACACAAAAGAATATAACTTCTCAGCACATCATGGAACTTTCTCCAAAATTGACCACATACTCAGAAACAAAGCAAGCCTCAACAGACTAAGGGAAATTGAAGTCACTCCCTGCATTCTATTAGACAAACACAGATTAAAGCTGGATGTCATCAACAGAAACAACAGAAAGCCTTCAAACATGTAAATTTAACTCACTACTGAATGAAAAATGGCTCAAGGCAGAAATAAAGAAAGTAAAGACTTTCTAGAATTAAATGAAAATATACAATGAAAAATACACAACATACCCAAACTTGTGGGACACAATGAAAGTGATTCTAAGAAGCAAGATCATAGCAATAAATGCCTACATAAGAAAACTGAAGAGATCTCATAGCAGATTAACAGCACACCTGAACGCTCTAGAACAAAAAGAAGAAACCACACTCAAAAAGAATAGATGGCAAGAAATAAACTCAGGGCTGAAATCAATGAAATAGAAACAAACAAAAACAATACAAAAAACCTCAATAAAACAAAGAGTTGGTTCTTTGAGAAAATCAATAAGATTGACAAACTCTTATCCAAATTAACTAAAAAGGAGAGAGAGAAAATCCAAATTAACAAAATCAGAAAAGAAAAAGGGGACAAAATAACAGACACCAAGGAAATGTAGAGAATCATAAGACAGTTTTAAAATGTCTACTTCACCAAATTGGAAAATCTAAAAGAAATGGATAATTTTTTCTATACATACCATTTACCAAACTTAAATCAAGGTCAGGTAAACAGACCTATATAACTATATAACTCCATATAGGAGCAGTCATTAAAGATCCTCTCCCAAAAAAAAAAAAAAAAAAAAAGCCCAGGGGCAGATGGTTTTCGCACAGAATTTTAAAGAAGAGTTAATGCTAATACTCCTCAAATTATTGCACAAGATAGAAACAGAAGGAACATTGCCCAATTCATTTTAGGATGCCAGTTACCCTCATACTCAAACCACACAAATATCCAACAAAGAAAGAGAATTACAGATCTAAATTTCCCTTATGAACATAGATGTAAAAATACTCAGTAAAATACTTGCATACTGACTTGAAGAACACACCCAAAAGACCATCCACCATGATCAAGTAGGTTTCATCCCAGAGTTTCAGGGATGCATCAACATACATAAATCAATAAATGCAATCCACCATATAAAGAAACTAGAAAAAAACCAACATGATTATGTCACTAGATACAGAAAAGACCTTTGACAAAACCCAACACTCTTTCATGATAAAAGAGTTGGAGATACAAGGGACATACCCCAACATAGCAAAGGCAGTTGACAGCAAGCCCATAACCAAAATCAAAAATGGAGAGAAACTCAAACCAATTGCACTAAAATTAGGAACAATATTGTTCACTCTTTCTGTACCTATTCAACATAGTACTTGAAATCTTATCTAGAAAGATAAGGCAGCTGAAGGAGAGCCAGGGGATACAAATTGGAAAGGAAATCAAAGAATAATTATTTGCAGATGATATAGTATATGTAAGTGACCCTAAAAATTCCACCAGGAAACTCCCACAGCTGAGAAACATTTTCAGCAAAGTATCTAGCTTCAAAATTAACTCCAAAAATCACGATCCCTCCAATATACAAATGACAGACCGAAAAAGAAATCAGGAAAACAATAGCCTCAAACAATATAAAATATCTTGGGGTAACTCTAACCAAACAAGTGAAAGATTTGTATGATTAAAAACTTTAAGCTTTTGAAGAGAGAAATTGAAGAAGATATCAGAAAATGGAAAGATCTCCCATACAGATGGATCAATAGGATAAACAGCACAAAAAAGCCACTTTAAAAAAACCAATCTACAGATTCAATGCAATACCCATCCAAATCCCCAACACAATTTTTTACAGACATTGAAAGGACAATTTTCAACTTCACATAGAAAAACAAAAAACCTAGAATAGGTAAAACAATCACAAACAATAAAAGAACTGCAGAAGATCTCACCGCTCCTGATCGCAAGTTATTGTAGAAAAACTATTGTAATAAAAACAGCATTATATTGGCATAAAAACAGACATATTGATCAATGGAATCAAATTAAAGACCCAGACATAAACCCATACATACATGAACACCTGATTTTTGATAAACAAGCCAGAAATACACACTGGAAAAAAAGACAGCATCTTCAACAAATGGTGTTGGTCAAACTGGATGTCAACATGTAGAAGAATGCAAATAGATTCATACTTATTACCCTGCACAAAACTCAACCCCAAATGAATCAAAGACCTCAACATAAAACCAGGTACACCGAACCCAATAGAAGAGAACATAGGGAATATCCTTAACACACTGGCACAGGAAAAGACTTTCTGAAAAGAACACTAATAGTACAGGTGCTAAGATCAACATTAATTAATGGGATCTCATGAACTGAAAAGCTTTTGTAAAGCAAAGAACACTGTTAATTGGACAAAGCAGCAGCCTAAAAAATGGAAAAAGATTTTTTTTCACCAACTTCACATCAGATAGAGGGCTAATATCCAAAATACATAAAGAACTTTTTAAAAATGGCATAAAAACCAAATAATCCAATTTAAAAACATGGTACAGTTAAGAAAACATCTTTGAATGCCATATTCTGCAGATCTCTTGAGGTTTTTGAAGACGGCCTATCTATCTCTTATATTTAGATAAACAAATGTTGCTTATCTCTTAGCAACTTTATTTCTGAATGATATTGAGACATGTCAGCTCCTGACAGCACCCGCTATTTTACTCCAAGTAGAAGATGAGCATCGAAGAATCTCCAGTGGGAGATGATTGAATTAGTGGCAAGCCTATCTCTTGGCAAGAAAAATCCCTTGCTTCAAGTGCAGACACAATGCTGTCCAAAAAGGACAAAATTTGGAAGCAGGTAAGTCAACAGCCTACCTCTACCAAGACAGGATAGGCAAGTCCTTCATAATTCCTGCTTTACAAACAATGTATGTCAGAAAAATGGGGCCAAATGGCTGAAGATTGATGCTGTAATGTATGGGGAGAAGATGGGAACTGTCCAGGCAGCCACTGGTATGTCATTTCTTAGTTTTGGAAGCTGTGGACCCTGCACTTCCTATATAATCATATATATTTATGCCTCTCAGGTCTCTGAGGTGGTTGAAGAATAGATAGCTAGAGTCTCATAGTTAAATTTTGAGTTGTTTAGAAATCAAGAGGGTGTTCTGGATCTAAGATGTTTTTAAAATTGTGATGCAAGTTAGGATGGAAGCTGAGTTGGATATAGAACTTTAAACTCATGGAGATGGTTAGATAGTAGAATGTTAAAGTCAGGTGCCAAATATACATGGACTGGACATTGGGAATGTATGCTAAGCTGTATAACTCTCATAATTGTGGCCTATTTATTTCTGTTGTTTTGTATTGTATTTATAGTTATAAGAAAAAGAACCATTTGTTGGACTGACAGGGGAAGCTTTTGGGGGGAAAAGATATACCTTAAACTAAAAAAAAGGGAAGAGGATGGGAGATTGAGGGGGACGAGGGTGGGAGGGTGGGACTGGAGGGGGGAGTAGGGAGGAGATTGTGATTGAGATGTAACTTGAAGGGGGATCCAAGATGGCGGCGGCCTGTGTGGATGTATTTTGATTTCGGGGTTAACAGTCACAAGGCAGCAAGTGTTGCAGGATACTGTACAAAGGGCACGACCCCTTCTAAATCTCACCCAGCTATCCAGGGACCACTGAGGATCCCTGGGCAGGATGCTCCTTCCCACTCTCGGACACGCAAGGAAGCCGCTGGAACCGGGAATTGGGATCACCCATCCCCCACCAGGAGAGACTCCCGGTAAGTTCCAACCTAATACCCAGTGGACAGATTCAGATCCCACGCAGAGATAATCCCCACCCTGCTGGGCACCCCCAGGTCTCGCACAGACGATCCAACTATCTGGCGGAAGTTTGCAACCCTTGGAGTGAGCGCAGCTCGGCTGTAAAGTACCTTCAGACTGCAGATCGCAGTCTGTGATGAAACTGACCAGTTTACAAGCCACAGGAGCGGCAAGGCTATTGGAGCTGAACTGCAGATTTACCCGCTACAGGAACCAACCCTGGGCAAACTGCAAGATATTTGAAACTATCATATATGGGACTTTTGTACTAGTACTGGTCCTTCCGGCAGGGAACCAGAGCTTACTTGTACACACCTCCACCACCTGGATTAGTTAGGTCTCCACCTGGGAGGCGGGGCTGAATGACTCACCTTATAGGGGTGGAGTAAGGCAACTCTACTCCTATACCAAAGCGCCCCCTTTGGACCCAAGTCCAGAAGACAGCAAAAAAAATTCCACATGGCCAGAGGCCCCAGAAGAACAACAACAACAACAAAAAAAAAAAACAGAGCGAAATGTCTCCAACAAAAGAAAGCAACGCTATTCCGTCCAGCCTGAACCACCTCACCACAACTGAAACACATGAAAACGATGACAATTCTACATTATGGAAAGTGATAGAGTCCCTTCAAGAAGAACTTAAAACTATGAAGGAATTCAAAGAAGCCACAATTCTACAAGTCAAAACAACGAAAAACACCATTAAAGAGCTCCAAGCCAAGGTGACTCACCTTGAACAGGAAAAGGACAAAGCAATGAAAGATTTCCAGGCAAAAACAAGCAAACTGGAGAAGGAAATGTACAAAACGAACAACACCATTCAAGACATGAAAATAGAAATGGAAACAATAAAGAAAACACAGTCAGAGTTAAAAGAGGAAATGAAGAATCAAGAGAAGAGAACAGGGACTACAGATGTGAGTATGAAAAATAGGATGCAAGAGAAGACAGGATCTCAGGCATGGAAGATTCGATGGAAGAAATCAGTACAACATCCAAAGAAAATGAGAAAGCTAAAAAAATCTCTCACCCACATCATCCAAGAAATCAAGGACTCAATGAAAAGACGGAACCTAAGAATTATAGGCATAGAGGAAAGAGAAGACTCCCGACTCCATGGTCCAGGAAATATCTTCAACAAAATCATAGAAGAAAACTTCCCAAACCTAAAGAAAGAGATGCCAGTAAAAATCCAAGAGGCTTACAGAACACCAAACAGATTAGATCAGAAAAGAAACTCCTCTCGCCACATAATAATAGAAACTCCAAATGTAGGGAACAAAGAAAGGATATTAAAAGCTGTAAGAGAAAAAGGCCAAGTCACATACAATGGCAGACCCATCAGAATCACACCTGATTTCTCCTCAGAAACTTTAAAAGCTAGAAGGGCCTGGACAGATGTCCTACAAGCCCTGAGAGAACATAGGTGCCCAGCCAGACTACTATACCCAGCAAAACTCTCTATCAACATAGAGGGAGAAAACAAGATATTCCATGACAAAATCAAATTCAAACAATATCTCCTCACAAACCCAACCCTACAGAGGATCCTAGAAGGAAAATTCCAACACAGAGAAGATACCTACACCCAAGAAAACCGAGGAAATAGAAACCTCCACAGTAAGTAAACAAAAAGAAACACAAGACAGCCAGCTATACCAAAATAATGGGAAAAAACAACCCCTGGTCACTAATATCCATCAACATCAATGGACTCAACTTGCCAATAAAAAGACACAGACTTACAGACTGGATCCGTAAACAAGACCCATCTTTTTGCTGCATATAAGAAACACATCTCACTACTGAAGATAGGCACTATCTCAAAATAAAGGCCTGCGAAAAGGTCTTCCAAGCAAATGGACCCAGGAAACAAGCTGGAGTAGCCAGCCTAATATCAAACAAAATAGACTTCCAAATCAAGTTAATAAAAAAAGACAGAGAAGGGCATTACATACTCATTAAAGGAAATATCCACCAAGAGGACATCTCAATATTGAACATCTATGCCCCAAATACAAAGGCACCTACATTTATAAAAGAAACGCTTCTAAAACTTAAATCGCACATCGATCCAAACACTTAAATAGTGGGAGACTTCAACACCCCACTCACAACTATGGATAGATCATCAAGACAGAAGCCAAACAGAGAAATAATGAGTCTAACAGAGATCATGAACCAAATGGACCTAACAGATACCTACAGAACGTTTCATCCAAACACAAAAGAATACACCTTCTTCTAAGCACCTCACAGAACCTACTCCAAAATCGACCATATAGTTGGACACAAAGATAGCCTCAACAGATACGAGAAAATTGAAATAAACCCTTGTATCTTATCAGACCACCATGGAATAAAGCTGGACTTCAATAGCAAAAGAATCAACAGAAAGTCTACACTCGCATGGAAATTGAACAACTCTTTACTAGAGGACCACTGGGTCAGGGAAGAAATAAAGAAGGAAATCAAAGACTTCTTAAAATCCAACGAAAATGAAGACACAACATACCCAAACCTATGGGACACAATGAAAGCTGTGCTACGAGGAAAGTTTATAGCACTAAGTGCCTTCAAAAAGAAAATTGTGACAGCTCATATTAGTGAATTAACAGCTAAACTGGGTGAATTGGAAAAAAAAGAAGCAAACACTCCCAAGAGGAGCATAAGGCAGGAGATCATCAAACTTAGGGCTGAAATCAATAACTTAGAAACAAAAGGAACTATACAAAGAATCAACGAAACCAAGAGTTGGTTCTTCGAGAAATCAACAAAATAGACAGACCCTTAGCCAAATTAACTAAAAGACAGAGGGAGAAAACACAAATCAACAAAATCAGAAATTAAAAGGGAGAAATAACAACAGACATTGAGGAAATCCAGAGAATATTTGGGTACTACTTTAAAAATCTATACTCCACGAAATTTGAAAACTTAAGTGAAATGGACAATTTTCTTGATAGATTCCACCTACCGAAGCTAAATCAATATCAGATAAACAGATTAAACAGCCCTATAACCCCTAAGGAAATAGAAACAGTCATTAAAAATCTCCGAACCAAAAAAAGCCCAGGGCCAGATGGTTTTAGCATGGAATTCTACCGGACCTTCAAAGAGTAGCTAACACCAATACTTTTCAAACTATTTCACAAAATAGAATCTGAAAGAACATTGCCAAACTCATTCTACGAGGCCACAATCACCCTGATTCCTAAACTGCACAAAGACCCAACAAAGAAAGAGAACTTCAGACCAATCTCCCTCATGAACATAGATGCAAAAATACTTAATAAAATACTAGCAAACCGAATTCAAGAACACATCAAAAGTATCATACACCATGATCAAGTAGGCTTCATCCCAGGGATGCAGGGATGGTTCAACATACGAAAGTCTATCAACGTCATTCACCATATCAACAAGATGAAAGAAAAAAACACATGATAATCTCGCTAGATGCAGAAAAAGCATTTAACAAAATCCAACACCCCTTCATGCTAAACGTTCTGGAGAGAACGGGCATACAAGGACCGTACCTAGAAATAATAAAGGCAATATACAGCAGGCCAGTGGCCAACATCAAAATAAATGGAGAGAAACTTGAAGCATTTCCTCTAAACTCAGGGACAAGACAAGGATGTCCACTTTCACCATATCTCTACAATATAGTCCTTGAAGTTCTTGCTAGAGCAATAGGAAAACTAAAGGACATCAAGGGGATAAACATCGGAAACAAGTCAAATTATCCCTATTTGCAGATGATATGATAGTATACATAAGCGACCCCAAAAATTCCACCAGAGAACTCTTACAGCTGATAAACACCTTCAGCAAAGTGGCTGGATACAAAATTAATTCAAAAAAATCAGAAACCCTTCTTTATACAACAAACAAATGGGCTGAGAAAGAAATAAGGGAAACAACCCCCTTCACAATAGCCACAAACAACATAAAATACCTGGGGGTAACTCTAACCAAGCAAGTAAAGGACCTGTACAATAAGAACTTCAAGCCCTTGAAGAAAGAAATGGAAGAGGCCTTTAGAAGATGGAAAGATCTCCCATGCTCATGGATAGGTAGGATCATCACAATAAAAATGGCCATACTACCAAAAGCAATATCTAGATTCAATGCAATTCCTATCAAAATACCAACACAATGGATGTCCATTTGTAAAAGAATGAAGTTAGACCCATACTTATCACCTTGTACAAAACTTAAGTCCAAGTGGATCAAAGACCTTAACATAAGGCCTGTCACACTAAATCTACTAGAAGAAAAAGTGGGAGAAACCCTCAAACTAATTGGCACAGGCGACATCTTCCTGAACAGAACACCAACAGCTCAGGACTTGAGATCAACAATCAATAAATGGGACCTCATGAAACTGAAAAGCTTCTGTAAGGCAAAGGACACTGTCATTCGAACAAAACGGCAGCCTACAGACTGGGAGAAAATCTTCACTAACCTCACATCTGACAGATGGCTAATATCCAAAATCTACAAAGAACTCAAGAAATTAAATGCCAAGAAACCAAATAATCCAATCAAAAAATGGGGGACAGAGCTAAATAGAGAATTCATAAAGGAGGAATCCCTAATGGCTGAGAGACACTTGAAGAAATGCTCAACATCCTTAATCATCAGAGAAATGCAACTCAAAACGACTCTGAGATTCCATCTCACACCTGTCATAATGGCTAAGATCAAAAACTCAAATGACAGCACATGCTGGCGAGGGTGTGGAGAAAGGGGTACCCTACTCCATTGCTGGTGGGAATGCAGGCTAGTGCAACCACTATGGAGGTCAGTCTGGCGATATCTTAGAAACCTTGGAATAGCTCTGCCTCAGGACCCAGCCATACCACTTTTGGGTATACACCCAAATGCCTCTTCATGGAATCATAAGGAAGTTTCCTCATCTATGTTTATAGCAGCCTTATTTGTAATAGCTAGAAACTGGAAACAACCCAGATGTCTCTCAACTGAAGAATGGATTAAAAAAACTGTGGTACATCTACACAATGGAATATTATTCAGCTATCAGGAACAATGAAATTATTCAATTTGCAGCCAAATGGATGGAACTAGAAAAGCTCATCCTGAGTGAACTAACCCAGACTCAGAAGGACACGTATGGCATCTATTCACTTATAGTAGGATTTTAGCTATATAGTAGAAGGTATCGATACTACAACTAACACACCAAAGCAACTTGGACATAGACTTCTTATTTTTAATTTTTATTTATTTTTATATATTAGTTATATTTTTTCTATTTTTTAGTCTTTTTTATCTATTGTATGCTTATTGGTTTGTTTGTTTAGTAGTTCTCTCTCCTGGGCAACGAGACTCTTTTCACTGATGGTACTGCTTCGTAGATCCCCAATGAATGAAGAGGCTCTTGGCCCTCATACGACCTCTCAACTGAGATGATGGACTGTTATATAAGGACAACCCACCCCAGAGAAATGGGATGGAAGGGTTAGGAGGTAAAGAAAAAAAAATGAAATGTGATGTTTCGGCCTTTTACTACTAATTGTCATAAACTGTTTAGGATAATTAAGAAATGCAAACTAATGGTTATGCAAGCCGGTCATTCTGTTAGGTACTATGACAGCCTATTATAGTTACTTTCTAAGCTAATCAGAAATAAACCTGCTAAGAGACAAGCAACATCTGCTTACCGTAATATAAGAGATAGATAGGGCCTCTTCAAAAACCTCAAGAGATCTGCAGAATATGGCATTCAAAGATGTTTTCGTAACTTTAGATTTTTTTATATCAAGACATATGTGCTGACTCCTGACAGCACCCCCTATTCTCCTCCAAGTAGAAGATGAACATCAACGAATCTCCAGTGGGAGATGATTGAATTAGTGGCAAGCCTATCTCTTGGTAGGAAAAGCCCCTTTCTCCAACTGTAGACAGAATGCTGTCCAAAAAGGACAAAACCTGGAAGCAGGTAAGTCGACAGCCTAGCTCTGCCAAGACAGGGTAGGTAAGTCCTTCATAACCCCTGCCCTACAATCAATGTCTGTCAGAGAAATGGGGCCAAATGACTGAAGATCGATGCTGTAATGTATGGAGAGAAAATGGGAACTGTCCAGGCAGCCTCTGGTATGTCATTTCTTAGTTTTGGAAGCTGCAGGCCCTGTACTTCCTATAAAATCAGATATATTTATCCCTCTCAGGTCTCTGAGGTGGTTGAAGAACAGATAGCTAGAGTCTCATAATTAAATTTTGAATTGTTTAGGAGTCAAGAGAGTGTTATAGATCTAAGAAGATACTTTTAAAATTGTGTTGCAAGTTAGTATGAATGTTGAGTCAGATATAGAACTTTAAACTCATGGAGATATTTAGATAGTAGAATGTTAAAGTCAGGTACCAAATACATATGGACTGGTCATTGGGAATGTACGTTAAGCCATATAACCCTCATAACTGTGGCCTAATTACCTCTGTTGTACTGTATTGTATTTATTATTATAGGAGAAAGAGCCATTTGTTGGTCTGAAAGGGGAAACTGTAGGGGGAAATAAGATATACCTTAAACTTAAAAGGAAAAAAAAAGGGAAGAGGATGGGGGGTTGAGGGTGAGACTGGAGGGGGAATAGGGAGGGGACTGCGATTAAGATGTAACTTGAAGAAATAAAAAATAAAGGAAAAAAAAAAAAGCCCAGATCCTCCTCCAGTTTATTTATTTATTTATTTCATTTTTTTCCTTGTCATTTTCTGTGGGATTTGTTTGCAAAATGTATTACTTTAATTTTATATAGTCCAATTTGAAAATATGATGAAATCAAATTCAAAATACGCTTTTTCCTCCTCCTCTCAGTTTACTCTTCCTAGCCCCCACATTTTATGTATACCAGCCCTTCCATAGTGTTGAACCATAGACCTCTGATATCCTTAATATGAGCTTGCAAAACTGGAAACTAATTTTATAACAATTCTAAGACTAGCACCTCTCTCGCTGATGGTGCCAAAGTCAGTTTTATAGCATAACAGACTGCATACAGCATAGACAGACTGCTAATGCCATAGCACAAGAACAGTGTTTCTACCGGAACTATACTGGCTGTCACCATAATTTATACTGTCAGACTTGCCGCTAAAAAAATGTAGTAAAAATCACCGATTTTATGAAACACCAGTCCTTGAAGAAATGAACGTGCACAGAGAGCACTTAGCCTACGGCTGCTTGGGCTCTGATTCTAGAAGCTGCTAATAGAATTAGCTGCTCATTCTCGGGATGCCATTTTCAAAAGAAAGCATGATTAAGGAGATGAATTATGCTTATGCAGACACGGTGTCTGGCCAGGCATTTTCTTGAAAAGGAACAAAAGACTCTCGCTAGATGGAAAACAACTAACATTATTCTATCTTTAAAAAAATGTGTATGTCCTGATTGTTGTTTGTTTTTTGTCAACTTGACACAAGCTACAGTTACCTGAGAAGAGAAAACCACAATGGAGAAGATGCCTCCTTAAGAATGGCTTGTAGGCAACATGGTGGGGCATCTTCTTAATCAGTGATTGATAGGGGAGGGCCCAGCCCATTGCAGCTGGTGCAACCCTGGACAAGTGGCCCCAGGGTGTATAAGAAAGCAGGGTGAGCAAGAAAGCCGTGGGGACCAAGCCAGGTAGCATCGCTTCTCTTCTCAGTGGTCTCTGCTTCAGATTCTGCCTCCAGGTTTTTGCCTTGAATTCCTGCCCTGACCTCCTTTCATGATGGACTGTGATGGGGACATGCAAGCTGAAATAACCCCTTCCCTTCCCAGGTTGCTTTGCTCATAGTCTTTATCACAGCAATAGAAGTCTAATGAAGCCTATGAGCGTATATGCTCATATGTGTATGAGAGTGTGTGTATGTTAGTATAAGCACACGTTTGATACAATGTGTTTGGAGGTCAGAGGGCAATCGCAGGCCTCAGTCCTTGCCTTCCACTTTGTTTGAAGTAGGAGGCTCTTCTTGTCCATGGCTGTGGATCCCAGGTTTCTGGGGATTCCTCTGTTTCTGCCTCCTCTCTCAGTGTAAGTGTGCTGATATTACAGGTGTGCACCCTGTACTGGGCTCTGTGCAGGTTCTGGGCATCTGAATTCTGCTTCACACTTGCTTGGCAAGGGCTGTATCTATTAGCCATCTCTTCAGCCTGGCAATATTTTTAAATAAACTAATAAAGAACTATTTTTTAAACCTCTCATCTAATATAATAAATATCAGTAGGTATAACTCATGAACTAATACCCTTTTCAGTTCTCAATGACTTTTTTTTTTTTTTTACATAAATGTCAAGCTATCCTGAGACCAAAAAGTTTGAGGATGAGTTCTTTGTATAAATGTTCCCTAAAGTGTGTTCTTTTCAATGGTCAACCCTAATATATTCCAATTCTGCTTTGTTTTGTGGAATCATCAGCTGCCATGTCTATTTAGTTTATTAACGTCTGATTGTGGTTATTGAAAAGTACTAACATGGACTTGTGTGGTTACACATCTGAAGTGCTCACCAGCCAATACCTGTGTTGTGTTATAGAACACTTTCATCATTTCAGGAGATCTGATGCTGTTAGGGGGAGCTGCACACATCTTCCCATTCTTGTTCACTCACCGTGGTCCTTTAGAAGCCAATGATTCTGCCAAAGTCTGCAAGGAAGAAGTACTTTTTTGTTTTGTTCAGGTATTTCTCAAGCTCTATTTAAACAGAATACTTTGTTTCTTACCCAAAACCAGATCCTATTCTATGAAACATACTTTGAAAAATATCATTCTACATTTTCCCAATACTATTACCTTGACTATTCAGTATGAGGTAGTGTTATAATCACATTTGGTGTCCCTTTTGGCTGTCACTGCATATAAATAACTTTAAGCTGAAAAACTCCTCATCTAGATCTGAATTCTCCTATTTTGCTAGCTCCCAGCAGGAATTTCCTCCTACTGCTATATGTTCTAGCTCAAATTGGTTTTCTGGTTATTTCTACTCCTTCTGTCTGTATGTTTACCATAGGGTTAGACATTGAATTTCCTACTTAGAGTCTTGAGACTTTACCTTTGCTGGAGAGACTCTGTCACTTTGAATAAATGACGATAAGATGTATTAAGAATTACTTATAAAAGTTATTTTCAATTTCAGGATAGTTTTAGATCCAGAAACTAGTCACCGTAACCACAGGGAGTTCTTTACAAACCACATGCAGTTTCTCCTGCTGGCAATCAATGCTCTGATTTGTCAGCAAGCTCTACTTTTAAAACCTGTAGTGTGAAATAACTAGATTCCTCTATTACTTTCTAATCAAGATAACAATATTGACATGTAAACCATATATGTTTCTATAGACTGCCAGGAGAATCATTATCCTAGGCTTTTCTCGGTAAGGAGCTAAGGCTTTGCATCCTTAGCCTGAAGCCAGTACACACCTACCCACACCTGTTGGAGAAGGGTCTTGTGCATTGTTCTCAGATGCTGATTTCAGTGCCCTGAGATAAGGTTATCTCTCTGCCACAGGCATTGTTATGAAAGTTGAACCATTTCCTGTAACCATGTGATATGAGGATGCTCCTCAATTATCCCTGATTGGATAATAAAAGTTGCCGACAGCCTGTAACTGGGTAGAGACAGAAATGGAAGGCGGGACTTCCTGGGAGAGCAACTCTGGGAAGCAGAAACAGGAAGGGCCTTTTCACCAGGAGACCTGGGAGGAGACTGACTTGACTACAGGCCTGGAAGGTATAGCCAGCCACGTGGCTGGATTGGGCCAGGTGATCAGGTTAACTTAGATGAGCTGGTTGAACAGCTGCCCAGCTTAGGACTAAGGTTTGAAATACTAAAAGGCTCTGGTGTCCTTATTTTTATGGCCTAAGGGCCACTCAGGGTCTTAGGCTTTTTTACCAGGAGACATGAGCTGTTGGTCCACATACACCTTTCCCAGAGGCAGAGCAGCTGAGCTTGCAGTAAGCACCTAGACTACAGGGAGGCAGTGCTGGTCGAAGCTACTCAAGAAAGTGAAACTGTGACCCTTGTTCCCAGCCAGTGACCGTTGATATTTATTGCCAGCTTAACAGGATCTACCATTACCAAGGGGCCAAATCTCTGGGCATGTCTGTGAGTTAATTGAGGTGAGGAGGCCCACCCTAAATCTGGGTGGCCCCATCTGGATGGGTCCTGAATGAGTTGAAAAGGAGACAGCAAGCTGAGCCCTTCTCTCACCTCTTGATGGCCATGTGCCATGTGACCAGCTCCCCTCGTGCTTCTTCTGCATCATGACTTACCCACAAATGGGCTGTCCCTACATACTGTGAGCCAAAAACAAACCCTTCCTTCCAGAAGTTTCGTTTGTCGGGTATTTTGACACAGTGTAGAGGAAAGTAGCTAATGTAGGCAGAGGCCCAGAGTAATAAAAATAAGGAGTGAGCTTCAAAGTGATGTGAAACAGGCTGAAGTCTGGAAAGACCAGGAGGAAAAGAATAGCGTGGGTGAGTTAGAGAGACACTGCTAAGGACACTGAGCTGTTATGGATGAATTATGCATTCTTTATGAGACACTACTTTATTAAAATTATATGTATATTGATTAATTTATACGCCATTTTCTCTTTCATAAGAGAAATTTATGGATATTCATGTTCATGTTTATGAATGCATATATAAAAATAATTTTGAAAGAATGCAGCAAACTTTACTCAGTGGCTACTTCTGGGATAGGAACAGGGACTGGGAGACGAAGAGGTGACCTAAAGGAACAGTTTCAGTCACTCTACATTTCTACAGTGCTTCAAGTATTACACACTATCTTAAACCATTATTTTATAAATAAAGACATAAGCAAAGTGAAATTAGGAAATATTGAAAAGCCAACGTAAAAAATATTTATAATCTTGTCAACACCCCACACTAGAAGAGTAGCATGAATTATTTTTTTCCACTCCTCTCTTCCATTAAATATTTACTTACTTTTATTTTTATATGAGTGTTTTGCCTTCAAGTATGTCTGTACATCATCTGCATAGGCTGGAAAAGAGTGTCACATCTCCTGAGACGGAGTTAAAGACAGATGTGAACCATCATGTGGGACTGAAACTTGGGTTCCCTGGAACAGCCACTGCTCTTAACAACTGAGCCTTCTCTCCACCTCTCTCCTGCTGTCATGAACAGTTTTAGATACATAAATGACATATGCAGTAATATTCTTTGCTTAGTGGCCCCCCAGATTCTCATGAATCTGTTCAGAGACATCTCGAAGGTCCATCTGTTCTTTTTATCTGCTTCTACAGTTGTGGAAGCCTGCTTTCAGATGGAGTCTGCATCATTCCTGTAGGGTCTGGAGTGGCCATGAGACCTGTAACAACTTGCTAGTCAGGGATAGACAGGCAGTGCGATGGATGGTGACTAGGGATAGACGGGCAATGTGACGGTGAAACAAACTCTGTGGTTGTAAGCTGTAGAAAATTTCACCGCATAGCATCACTCAGAGTGTCTTGACTGACAGAAAGGATAAATAGGTGTTTTTGAGCACGGGTATGTAAATGTAACTACATGTGGATGTGGTTGCAGACATATATACATATTCATAAAGTTCACATTACTATGAATGTCGGCCCATTTGGTGTTATCGTTTTGAGGCTTACTACTTTAGAGAAAAAGTCTTCTAGAGTGCAGGGTATTGTGACGCACGCCTTTAATCCCAGCACTGGGGAGGCAGAGGCAGGCAGGTCTCTGTTGGGTTTGGTCTGGAGCTGGTATGTGTTCAAATGCTAATTACATGCGTCCAAGATCTGCTTACTCTCTGACAAGCACGTTCTCACATACCCAAAATGGTATTGTGTAAACCTTGCTCTCCCCCTCCACCAAGTAATCCCTGATTGGTCAATAAAGTTGCTGACAGCCAGACCTGGGCAGGAGTGAGGGAGGTGGGGCAAAGGTTCCCTGACTTGGGGTATGTGAAGGACCACCAGGAGACAGAGAGCAGAGCAGAGAGAGAGGAAGGAGACAGGAAAATAGGAAGTTGCAATGGGGCAGCATGGATCATGAGCATGTGGCCAAGAGACACTTGCTCTGAGGACTGGCATGATGGAGCCGAAGCAGCCCAGATGGAATATATTCATGTATTATGGAGATTTTGGTAGGGGAAACAGACAAGAGAGTTGAGAGGGTTGATATCTGCCCAGCCATAGTGCTTTAAGGCTTATTATAAATCTAACAGGTCTCTGTGTCTTTTATTTGGAAAATAGCTGGTTAAAGAATAACTGCTGTTGTAATAATTTCCTACATTAATTAATATATACAGAATAATAACATTCATTTTACACATCTCTGTGAGTTCAAGGGCAGTCTTGTTTACATAGTGAATTCCAGGATAGTCAAAACTACATAGTGAGACCCTGTCTTGAAAAAAAGTAAAAACAAAAGTCTCCTTTCTTGAGGTTGGACAATATCTTAGTCAGTAAATGCTGTCTGTGAAATGAGGAACTGAGTTTGGTTTCCAGTACCCATGTAAACAATATATAGTACTATACCACTGGATATGGGGGTATGTGCTTGTAACCCCAGTACTGAAGAGACAGAGACAGGTGGGTCTTTTTGCTCAGTGGCCCAGCCAACCCAGACTACTGGGCAAGCTCAGAGCCAATGAGAGACCCTGTCTCAAAAAACAAGGTGATGAGATGGATCAGCAGGTAGTGGAGTTTGCTACACAAGCCTGATGGCCTAAATTCTGTCCCTGGTGCTACATAAAGGGGGAGGGAGAAAACATGTTTAATCATCACACACACACACACACACACACACACACACACACACACACACACGCACGCAAAATCACACACACATACCACACACAGACACACACACACACATACCATACACAGACACACAGACACACCCACCCACACACATACACTCATACACACACTCACATACACATACCACACACAGACACACATACACCACACATATACCACACACACATACCACACACAGACACACACACAGACATACACTCTCACACAGACACACACCCATACCACACACACAGACAGACACACACACATACCATACACAGACATACAATCACACACAGAAACACACACATACCACACACACACACACACTCACACATATGCACACACATGCACACAGACACACACACACACTTACATATACACTCACACACATACACACAGGACAAACTAGATGGCTCCTGATGACTAACATCTGGGGTTGGCTCTGCCCTCCGTACACATGTGTGCACACATATGCACCTGCATGTGTACTCATTGTGTACCCACATGCACACACATATACAAAGCTTTTACCATCTTGCCATGTAGTGTCTGGATTTGTTTTTCTTGTTTGTTTTTTGAGGGAGAGGTCTTTCTTCTTGAACTCAAAATTCTGCCTCAATCTTAAAAGGGCTTGGAATATAGTCATGTGCTAATAAGATTATCTACCATGTATTTTTGAAATTAATATCTTAATGGCGGTGTGTCATTCTACTTCATAGTCTTACACATATTTATCTCCCATGAGCAAACATTTAGATCGTTTCCACGTTTGACTCAAAAATATTCATCTGTATATCTCTAGGATAAATTTCATCTTTAGGATGAATACTAAGACAAGGGATGGTTAAATTGCCGTGGTTATTTCATGTCTGTGTTGTTCACTAGAATAACAAGTTAGAACACTTCAGCTGACAACCCACACCGGCATTAAACTTCCTGCCAGTTTTAGTAGATGGGATAAAAATCTCATTTCTTCCATTTCCCTTTGCTTCAGCAAATGCAGTTTGAGGCTCTTTTTTTAATACTTATGAATTTTTATTAAAAACCCAAGGATAAAACAAACAATATTGACAAAATACAACTTTCTGTTCCTATCCAGTGACTATGCTTCAGGCTACCCAGTCCTGAGCTCTTTGATTAGATGTGATGTTCGCCTGGGTCCTACCCCTGGACTCCTGCAGAGCTTCCCCCAGGTGTGCATTCCTCAGCTCCTACTTTTGCACTCTATTGTAGCTATTGATTCCTCGCTCTCTCCCCCTCCTGCTCCCCCATACAGACTCTGATAGTGAGGGCAGAGCTGCTTTTCCTCTCCACAGCCAGAAGGAGCATGGCACCCTAGGGCTTCATTGGCTTGAATATTGCGTGACTGCGTGAATGTGGATTCATACATATGCTAATGAACGAGTCAACAAATAATAGCAAGGAGACGTGAAAATGTACTACATTTCTCATCTCTGAGATCTGAAGGGGACTACCTTCCTGCTTCCAGGTACTTAAGCTTCATTTCTACATAAGCAGTTAATCTGCAAAGTGTGGGTGCTTATGAACTAAATATTCATAATGTGGAGTAAGCAGCTGTGGTTTGGGAATAGTTTCTGTCCTGTAAGGGATTCTCTGCTGAAAGGTAATTTCTATCCTGAGGTGTTAAGAGGGTGGAGATGTAATTCACTGTGTTTTAGAGATAGGGCCTTTGGAATGTATCAAAATTAGTTAGTGATATCAAGGTGGAGGCTTCCTGATTGGATATTGGTAGACTTAAAAACTGAAGGGGAATTATTGCATCTTGTTATGCTGTATTCAGTTGATATCACTGGGAAGACTGTTATTTTCTGGAGGGAAACAGAGGAGTAGTGGACTTGGGGGAGAGGGGAGATGTAGGGAGGATTGAGAGGAGTGAAGGGAGGGCAGGCTGTGGTTGGGATGTATTATATGAGAAAAGAAAAAATAGAGGGTGAACTAGTTCAAAGTCAGCCTAGGTGGGTGGTGAGTTCAAGGTCAGTTTCCTGATTACTTTTCTATTGCTGTGATAAAGCACCATGACCAAGGCAACTTATAAAAGAAAACATTTAATTTGAAGCTTATGGTTTCAAGGGGTTACAGCCCATCATGGCCATCATGGTGGGAAACATGGCAGCACGCAGGCATGGTACTGGAGCCATAGCTGTGAGCTAACATCTTGAAACATAACCATGAGGCAGAGAGAGCTAACTGTAATGCTGTGGGCTTTTGAAACCTCAAAGCCCACTCCCAGTGACATACCTCTTCCAATGAAGCCACATCTTCCTAAACAGTTCCTCTGTCTAGGGACCAGATATTCATATATGAGCCTATGGAGGCTGAGCCTTCTCACTCAAACTACCACACTCCACTCCCTAGCTCCCATGGGTTTGTAGCCATATCTTAAAGTAAAATACATATCATCCAACTTCAAAATCTCCATAGTCTTTCACAGTTTTAACAATGTTTCAAAACCAAAGTCTCTTCTGAAACTCAAGATGATCTCTTAACTGTAACTCCTGTAAAATCAAAAAACAAGTTACATACAGTGGCACAGAATATACATTACCATCCCAAACTGGGGCACACTGAGGAAATACTGGACCAAAGCAAGACCAAAACGCAGCAGGGCAAATTATCAAAGGGCTTAGATGGCTCTGCCCTTCCAGCTTTGTTGCCTGCAGCACACTTTCCTTTCTTGGATGGTTTCATTCCCTGTCTGCAGCTCTCCTTGGAAGATGTTTCATGCTGGCATTTTAACATCTTGGAATTTCCAACACAGTGCAGGCTTGCTTCCTTTTCACAACTTTATCCAATGGCTTCTCAGGGTCTCCATGCAGGGACTCCTGCGCCACATCCCTGGCCTCAGTGGCTCTTCTTGACTGTAGAGGAAGACCATATAATCCCTTTAATAATATATCTTTAATGACTCTAAAGCCAGAGCCACAGGGAGCATACTGTCAAGGTCACTGGCCCTCTCGGGCGGGGTACAGTCTACTCCCCTAATCACATTTACATAAGATTTTTGTTGCTTTTTAGGAGCTGAAAATTCCTCAGGCCTTTGCTTTTTACAAATTGGAAGCTTTGCTGGGTGGGGTCTTGCCTGGAGGGTTTCCTTCCCTTTATTCCATTTCAGAGCAGGCCTTTCTTTAATCTTTTCATCTCTTTTAGCATTAGGCTTGGCTCTAACATTAAATTTCTTGTGTTGTTTTTAATCTTCAAACTGTAATATCCCCAACCCCAGATTGCTCTTTATTATATTAAGAACTCTTTTTTTGTATTAAAGGTTGCATAAGAGTCATATATATACATATATATATATACAGACATATATTATCAGAGTCAATTAAGCTGTCATGAAGCATCCTGCATCAAAGAAATTAGTTCATTAGTTTTCAATTTTAGTCTCAGGTGAATTCTTAGAATAAGAGCAAAAAGCAGAAACATTCTTTGCCAGAATATTCTCTAGCCCAGTTACCCATATTGTTCCCTTCTGAAACCCTTTGAACTGGACCTCCATAGTTTACCTTGTTCTCAGTACAACTATTTTCAAAAATCCTACCGGGATAGCCCATTAAGCTCTGTTGACAGTGCCCAACTACCTTTACAGTTCAAAAATTTCAGTCTTCCATATTTGTTTAAAAATCACCATGTTCTGGCCTGTCATAGCAATAGCCCACTTCCTGGTACTAACTTCTGCCTTAACTACATTTCTATTGTGATAAGACACCACAATCAAGGCCACTTATGAGAGAAAGCATTTAATCTGAGGCTTGAAGTTTCAGAGGGTGAGTCCACAACCATTTTTAACAGCAGAGAACATGACAACAGGCAGTCAGGTAAGGTGCTGGAGCACTAGGTAAGAGCTCATGTCTTCAGACACAACCTTGAGGCAAACAGAGCTCATTGGGAATGGTGTGGGCTTTTGAAACTTCAAGGTCCCAGTAATAAGCCTTCTCCAACAAGGACACACTTCCTAATTCTTTTCAAACAGTTTCACCAACTGGGGATTAAGCATTCAAATATATGAGCCTAAGGGGCCCGGTCTCATTTGTACCATCACACTCAGCTTAAGCTAAATACTAAGTCCCTGTGTTATGACTTAAATTTAAAATGTCTCCCTTCGGGTTCAAGTTTTGAACAACTGGGTCCAAGCTTGTCCTACTATTTTGAAGGTTGCATAACTCCAAGGACCTGGGGCCTGGCTAGTAGAAGTAGGTAAACAGATGTAAGCCTGTGACAGTTATTAAACCTTTGCTCCCCTTCACAGAACCCCACAGTATGAACAATGGCTCCACCTCATGTTCTGGGCACCATGGGTAAGCTACTCCTTACTCTCTATATATGATGGGCTGAGAATTCCTCTGAACCATGAGACAAAATAAACCTTTTTCCCTGTTCATTTCTGTTACAGGGTTGGCCCCAGAAATATGAAAATAAAACCCTAGGGATAGGGACACAGATTGGTGCCCAAAGCCCTGGGCTCAGAATCTTTAAAGGGAGAGAAACCAGAGGACGGATGGACACACACACACACACACACACACACACACACACACACACATTCCTTGTCTCTTGCTGTGTAGCCCTTAGCACTGGCTTAGGGAGGAGCCTGCTAGTAAGCCGAGCATGACCATAGACAGCCCTGTGACCTTGAATCTCTAAAATCATGACCCAAAGCAAACCTCTTTTAAAACAATGAAGCAGCTTCTGTTACTACTTAACAGAAAGTAACTTATAGTAACATAAACACATATACCTGTGCCTTGTAGGAACATCAAAACAGCATTTCTTTTTACTCCCTTATAATTAAATGACAATTCTGGAAAGTAAAGTGAAAATAAAGAAGAGTTGAGGTAACTCTTTTACAAAAGGTTATGGGCCTTATCACCATAACCCTTTGAAATAAAAGATGCATTCTGAAGTATCTTGGTACAGAGTCTGGGAAGCCTGTAGGGGGCATGGAACTCCTCTTTAGTCAGTCTTGTTGGGAGTGTTCATTGGTGCAAACACTTTTGGAAATGATTTTCAGAATATTTATTATATTTATCAATATAGTATCTGGCAAGGCAATTCGGCTTCTAAGGATTTATCTCCCAGAATGCTTATATAATACATTGATGTAAATGTAAATAGATGTTAGCTGCAGTATGACCTCTAGGAATAAAAAATTGGAAATAACCCAAATGTCCATCAATGAGAAATTAGATGAATTAATAACGTTAGATCCATATAATGGGATATGATATAAGATTTTTAAAAAGTATATAACCCTTTGTTTACTGACATGTGAAGGCATATATTTTAAATTATTTAGTGATAAAAGCCAAGTTGCAGAGCAGTTTATATACTATTAATCTATATTCTAGGAAAAAAGGAATAGACATAATTGTAAGACAAGAACATATTGCAAATTTAACAGTGGTTAAGTCTGGTTAGTTGAGGATTGGAGTAAAAATGGAAATATTTTCAAGCAAAAACAATAACTGAAGGCTGCCATCTCAAGTCATGGGCTGAGTATTTATTCTTCCGTTTTAGAAGCTCATCATTAGTGTAAATATGTCCTTTGAAGGAATTCAAATGATGCAAGAAACAAGTTGAACAAAATGCTAGAAACTTCCAAATTTGAGCTACTTGATCTACATTCTGGTCATAAATACAGACATCGTAGGCCTGTGTTGGGTTGTTTTTCAATAGAGAAGAAATTGTGCAATGAGATTGTTCTTAAAGTCTGCAGGTTCCCATAGATCCTCATACTGCACATTAGTCTTAGAGTTGACTGGGCTTATTTTAATTTGTCCATAGCTTCTCTGGAGCAACTGGTTCATAAAAGTTTTTGTCTGGGCCATTGCTTACTTTGTCTGGCTACTTTTGTTTTGTTTCTTTGCTCTTAGAAGTCACTACATGTTTTCCCTAGCAATGCAAACTCTGATCTTGCAAGGTTTGTACATAGGGATGAATCTTTTTCCTGCCCACATTTTATGCTTTGCCTAGAATCCTCTGGAGGAAACCAACCATGTCAATCTTTTTCAACTTTACTAAGTGTTAATTGCCACTTATGACTCAGCTCCACGCCTCACATTACACAACTTCAAGGTCTTTATGGTTTGTTCATTTCTATTTATCTTCAAATTATTAAACCAGTCTAACCCAGTATCTGAGCACATCACCCTGGTGGACAGAGGCAAAGTTTACTGAATTGTTGCTGTGTGCTTTATTGCCATAGTTCTGTACAGAATCATCACATGGCTTTGTTTTAAAGGGTGTTTTTTTATTTTTTTAATTTATATGTGTTTGTATCTGCATGAACAGTACACACATGTTAGTGCAGGTGCCCGCAGAGTTCAGAGGCTTTGGATCCCCCTGGAGCTGAAGTTACAGGCAGTTGTGAGCCACCTGACATACTTGCTAAGAACTAACTCAGGTCCTCTTCAAAAGGTCCTCTTAACTGTTAAGTCATCTCTTCAGCCCAAGTGGCTTCATTCTATTTGGGCTAAGCCTTTGACGTTTGCTGCATAATACCACAGCCCATTTCTCCTAGATAGCAGATACTCCTTGTATGTATGATTTATAAAGACACAATCTCCAACACCCGATGAAAGCTTTTATTGAAGTGCCTGAGTGCTTTATTTAATTAACCGGGGTAAGCCAGGAGTGATAGATGGATTATAAGCCCCTAGAACTATAGAATATTTTTATATGTTCATGAAAAACATTGATGTGGGCAGAGATGTCAAAGAGTGGCACAGAATCAGGGGCGGGGATGTGATTCCCCTTACCACCATATGAAATCTACCAGTGTCCTTAGAAATGCTGGGAAACAGTATTCCTAGCACATTGTTAAGCAAGCATTTCATAGTGGATTACCTCAACAGAAGTAGTAGTAAAAATTGCTTCCAGTCACTATTTTTCAGCAGTGGATGTTAACAGAAGAGAATGGCATAAACAAGGAAAATTATTGTGTGGGGAATTTCTGGGGAAGGTTGAAGTCTGGCATCACTGGAAAGCCCCTGAGCTCAGTGCTAAATGACAGACTCCCTTTTTTTCATCAGAATCCTTTCTTCTACCTGATCTGAGGAAATTCAGATCCTCTAAGGAGTGTCATGCAGCCCAATCCTTTCCTGATAAGAAACCCACACAATGAACCTGGAATTCTTCTCCCATTCCCACTGCCCATGGGATAATTAGGTGCTGGGTTTCCTTTCTTATGATAGGACCAAGCCCAGCGAATCAAACATAGTCACTTCCAAAAACCCCTCCCCACTGTCCAAAGGTTTCTAATGCCCCTGATTCACGAAATAAACTTTCTTTCTCTATTCATCCACCATGACTGCCTGAGACTCAACTGTTTATTTTGGGCTTGGGAAGGAAGCACTCTTTCTTTTATGAAGAATTTGCTGCTGCTGCTGTTGCCGCTGCCACTACTTGCCTATCCAGGTTTGCATGAGGCACAGAACCCTTGCTTTGATACTGACAGCTGCCTAGCCAGGCTTGCATCTTGATCACCACAATGGGTCACCCCAGTGGCCTCCTTTGAAGCTCCTCTTTCTCCTGCACCAATGCTGCTTACCCATAGTGCTCATCTGCTGGCAGTGACTGGTTGGTAGATGTCCCCAAAATAGTCATCAAATCCTCCTGAAGTAAGTTGGACTCCTGAAACCACTTGGCTTGGTCCAGAGGCTCTGAGAGCTCCTTGAAACTGCCCAGCCCACTGCCTGCAGTTTAGCTAAAAGAGCTGGTAACCTTTCACCTCATGCATGAGAGAGTTAAGGCTACCTTAACTCTCCTGCTTGCTTATCAAAAGAGCTGTAACACTTGAGCGTTGGAGAAAATCCTTTTTCCTTCCTCTGTGGCATATCCTGTGGCATGAATCCTGGCCTGTGGTTCACCCCTTTCTCCATGGAAACTGATTGAGCTTGGAACTTCCAGTGGAGAAGCATGCACAAGGCCCAAGCTCCCTGGAAGCCATAGAATGGCAATATTATGGCTGTCAAAGAAGGTAAGACTATAGTTTCTCCAGAAATCTGCATTCCTTCATGTAATAGGTGATAGGTACTCAGTAAATGTTAATTGTATGGGTGAATGGGTCTATTAATGACAAATATGAGAGGTGGCATTGAGGATTTGGGCAAAGCACATGTACAGGAATTTCCATAAACAACTTGGATCATTTTAGAGCAAAAGGAGTACTTCTGTTCAGAGAAAATGTCGGGCCTATTGTAAATTGTGTATAGATATATGATTTCATTTATTTTAGTAAGTAAAGTCAGTGACAGTTGGATTTAGAAGGTTTCGAAATCGACAGTAAAAGAATTTGTTGGTGAGGTGGTCATAAGGCTGTTTATCTGTTATTTCATATGAATGGCACTGTATTCATGTGTTCTTAGATTTCTCTATAGTACTAGGATCTATAATTCAGACTGAAATGATCTTGTTTGCAATGTAGGTGAATATGCTTCAGGGACAAATGTTTAGTGGACACAGGACAGTTTCCTGGACACTCTTACTCTCTTCCTGAATGAGTTGAAACTGAAGCAAAACATGGGCTGTTTATGACCATGGTGCTTACATGGAAAGAATTTGTAGAGTCACCAAAGTCATCAACTGTAACAAGCCCCCATCTAGTTTCCAGACCCCATTTGTCACACAGCTTAGTGTTAGCATTTAAAATTTTATTTCTAGATGAGACCTTAACTAAGGATGAGATGTTAGAAAAGAGGGGAGCAACTCTGCTAGGATCTTAAGGTCAGGCAGTCAATTTGGCAGCTGGGCTTATACAACCTTCAGCTTCTCCTAATTAGAAGACTTTAAAGTAGCTGGCTCTCCCTAGGATGCCAATTTGCTAGAAAATCTGCCTTCAGCTTGCATGTGAGAAGTCAGTTTGGAGGCTTAGCCAACAAAAATAACAAAAGCTTCCATTTCTGAGGCAAGCTATCCTCCATTGTTGACCCATTTTAACATCCTAACCTGACTTAATTTAAACTCATTTATCTTGACTAATATACAGCTTATGCAGTTACCCCTATTCTGTTTCAAATAAGTCAAGCTTTCATCAATTCCAGTGTGACAGAAGGCAGTCAGAGAAGGCAGTGGTTTTTCTTTCACTGATATCAACAAATGGATTTGTCACTTTTTATTGCTGTGGAAACGCCTGCCATGAAAAATTTTAAAAGGAAAGATTTATTTTGGCTCCTGGTTTCAGAGGTTTCAGCCCATGAGTAGCTGGTTCTGTCATCATTATGTTTGTGACAAAGCAAAATGTCAGGACAGAAAAACATGGCCAAGGAAAGTTGCTCAACTCACGGCAGCCAGGAAGCAAAGAGAAGTAAAGAGGAGCCAGACCCGAGACACATTCCTCAGCAGCAGCCCCAAGGGTCTATTTCCTGCATCCAGATTCTACACTCCCCCAGTAGTCTATTCAAACTTTAAATCCATCAATGACTTAAAACAATGAAAATATCAGAGCCCTCACAATCCAATCACTTGTGGAAATGTCCTCACATGTGCACCCTGAGGTGTGCTTTACAAATCTTCTGGTTATCTCCAAATTCCAACAATTTGGCAAGATAACCCATCACAGGAGATAATTCATTAAAATCTGTTTTCAGATAAAATATTTTAATGTCTTAAACTTTGTAAATATTTTGATATTTACATCTGATAATGACAAGATTAAAATTAACATTCTATTGAATTATGGTCATGATAAACTAGTTGAACATCTTCCTATTTATATCCTAGTAAGAGACATTTACAAAACTACCTTAGAAACATAGGTGTCTATCAACCATTGTATCTTCTATTTTTATTCATATGAAGCTATTGATTTTTGTATTAATTTCATATCCTATTTTGTTACCAAATTCTCTTATCTTTTACTAGTGTGTCCAGTTTTTGTTTTCCAATTATAGAATCATGTTATCGAAAGAGAGGAGTTTTTTTCTTCTTCTAGCTCTTGTAAGGTTAAATGCTTTTTAGATGCAATTGTAGTAGCTCCATCTTTGGTTTCCAGTGTTACACAGTGATTGACATGTGGTCATCTCTGTCTCCCTACTGTCAGGAATGTTTTCCCATTAAATGAAAAGTTGATATTTGGGCTAAAGTATCTTTCTTTCTTTTTTTCTTTTACATGAAAGAGTGTTGAGTTTTGTCAAATGCCTTTTCAGCATTTATGGAAGCAATTGCCTCATTTTTACTCTTTAGTTTTATTGATACAATGAATCTCATTGGCCAATACCCAACTTTAGAACCGCTCATACTCTTGGATTATACTTGTAATACTCTCCTATTTCTCAATGTGGGGTTAGATCTCATTGGTGATATTGAGAATCTATTGGTCTGTGGTCTTTTTTATTACAATTATTTGTGACTACACAGTTGTGTGCAAGTTCCTTGTTTGTGTTCCTGAGAATATTCTTCACTCTCATGGCAGCTTCTCCCCAGAAGACTGTCTGACCCTCTCCAAGAATAAACCTTGCCTTAACATATTTGCTCAATTAGTTAAGTGGTAGAGAAGAAAATATTTGGCTTAATTATATATGTTGGTTGCTATTTGGAGGGTAAGTTGGTTGTGAATATTATTTCTTTGGTTTATATCACCAAAATATTTGTCGCAGGTAATGATGGTCACTTGATTTTGAAACATAGTATAAAAGAATTATGCTTCTTTGAAGTAAAGAAAAAATAATCATGAAAAAACACTTTTGTTTCTATTGTATTAATTAAAACTAAGAGGTAGGAAAAGTATTGTTGTATGTCATTAAACAGATTATGAGCCCCTTTCAATTGTCTATAAGTTAAAGACACTTATGTGCTTAGCACTGTCAACCAATAAAGTAAAACATTTTATCTCCTCTTCCTAGGAATTAGCTTGGAAATTCTAGTAGATGGATTAGGGAAATAAGGGGATGGGCTGTTGGAATTTTGGAGTAGAGCAAATTGGGGAAAAAAAACTCAGGCTTGGTTAGAATTTGAAACACAAACTATCACAGAAGCAGTATGATTAGATGTGCCGGGCTTAATAATGCTGCATGTGTTGCATTTGATGCATAATTAAAAGCTAATGAGTTACCTTAAACTAGAAATACATTTGCCATGCAGTCTGACTTGCAGGCAGATTGTGCTCCAAATGTTCATTTGTAAGAGAACTTCATATTCATCAAATCAGGAAGAAAGGGTATGTGAAATAAAATACAGTTCTGATTATATATAATTACAAAAATAGCTCTTCAAAGTAATTGCCAAAGTAGGAGAGATGCTTTCATTGCATGAGCCTGAGCCTTTTGAATTTTGTGCCAAATACATGTGATATTTATTCTCCCTGGAAGGTTTGTTGTATTTTAAAATGTTAACAGTAACAGCTAAATATATACATTTGGAACATTTCTCTACTGTGAAACTGAATATATATTGTTTCTTTAAATTCTGGCCTCTTTCCCTGTTCTGCTGTTGAACTTAAATCTGTCTGGTTATGGCGACAACAAACTTCAAATGCTATCTATCACTGTAAGACTTGTATACATTAGTTCTCTCCCAGTAAAAATAAGTGTGCCATCATGAGGTAGCCTGTTTTGCCTTAACTATAGAATAGATTTCTTTCTCAGGAGCATTTATTCTTTACCCTCCGATGGGTTCTATTTTCCCAGGTAAAGGAGTATTAGTTAGTAGAACTCACTTGACTTTTTTTATCCAGCTATTAACCAGGCCTAGTGCTGCCAAGCTTCCAAGATCAGACAAGATTGGGCACATTCAGGGCAGCTTTGTCATAGACTCTTGGCTTCTCTAGAGAGACTTGCCTGACTATGAGTGTGGGATCAGGAATTGGGCAATGAGAACCCCACCTTGTACCTTTCCTTCTCTCAGGGACCAACTGAATATAAAAAAGCATTAATCTCTCCAGTTCTGGATACCCAGATAGGCAGCCAGTCTGACTAGAAATGTCAGTCTAATTTTGGAGTTCGCTATTGTTCACAGATATAAACCATGTTTCCAACTAGCTGCTCTACCAGCGATCAAAATATCTCCACCTGAATCTCTCCGGATTATCTCAAGACTCAACAGAAAGAACAGACTGTATGTATTTGTATAAGTACATGTCACCTGCCAGCCACTTCTTCAGTGATGTCTTAAAAAATTAGGGAAGAGGGACGGAAGAGATGACTCGGTCATTAAATAGCTCACCACACAAATACGAGGACCTGAGTTCAGAACCCCAGTACCCACATAAAAAGCCATGCATACTGCAATTCCAGCACTGAGAAGGAGACAAGAGGATGGATCCCTGGAGCTTTCTGGTCAACCAGTCTAGCTGAATCAATGATCTCCTGGCTCAGTGAGTGAGCCTGTCTTTAAAACAGAGAGGAAAGTGATGGAGGAAGACTGCCAACATCAACCTCTGGCCTCCACTCATGTGCACACATGGCCTCCATATGCGCACACACACACACACACACACACACACACACACACAAATTAGACAAGATCGGGCATGTACAGGGTGATATGGCTGTAGACAACACACAAATTAGAAAAGAAAAAGATTTAATATGTAGTTAATGCATGTTGGTGATTTGAAAAAAATGTTAAAATGAGGAAAATCTAATTTTAGACTAACTTCCCTGGCTTTATTCACTCATATTTCTCTGTTTTTTTTCTCTTTTACTATTGCCTGGCTCCAGCTACAACCTTATTTCCACATTTACTTGATCCCTCCTTATTCCACTCAACTGTTTAATTAATTTTGATGTGCCAAACTAAGGATGTAGCAATTCAAGATGACTAACACAGAGTATGGTGGGAGTAACAGTAACACACATTGCTAATGTGCGTTGTACTGCTAAGTACAGTCCTAGACAAGCAGGCAGGAAATTATAGAGGCATCTGCGCTGAATTGTTTTTTTTTTTTCTTACTCTCTCACACATCACATCCCTACTGCAATTTTCCCTCTTTCCTCTCCCCCCAGTCTTTCTTCTCCACTTCCCTTCTCCCCCAGATCCACCCCATTCCACCTCCCCTCAGAAAAAGAGCAGGCCTTCCAGGGACATCAACCAAACACTGCATAACAAGCTACAATAAGACCTCTCATATACTATAAAATCAAGGCTGGATGAGGCAACCCAGTAGAAGGAACAGGGTCCCACAAGCAAGCAGAAGAATAGCATAATTGTCATCACAGACCAGAAAGACTCCATACAGCAACTGATGAGAGCAGAAACGGGGTCCCACAGCCAAACGTTAGGCAGAGCTCCGGTAATCCTGTGGAGAAGGGGGAGGAAGGATTGGAGGAACCAGAAGGATCAGGGACACCACAAAATCAACTGACCAGGACTCATGGGGACTGGCAGAGATCAGGGAGCCTATAGGGGTCTTCTCTGCATATGTGTGCTGGATAGTTTCATGTCAATGACACAAGCTAATGTAGGAAAGCTTGATTAAGAAAATGCATCCAGGGGCTGGAGAGATGGCTCGGCGGTTAAGAGCACTGGTTGTTTTTCCAAAGGACCCGGGTTCAAATCCCAGCACCCACTTGGCAGTTCACAGCTGTCTGTAATTGCTGGGCGTGGTGGCACACACCTTCAATCCCAGTACTCGGGAGGCAGAGGCAGGTGGATTTCTGTGAGTTCAAAGCTAGCCTGGTCTACAAAGTGAGTCCAGGACAGCCAGAGATACAGAGAGAAACCTTATCTCACAAAAAACAAAAGAAAAAAACAAAGAAAGAAAGAAAGAAAGAGAAAATTCATCTACAACATCAAATTGTAGGCAAGCCTATAAGACAGTTCCTTCATTGATATGTGTGGGGAGGGGGCATCCCATTGTAGATGGGGCCTGCCCATGGGCCAGTGGTCCTGAGTTCTATATGGAGAGCAAGCCAGTCAGCAGCTCTCCTCTATGGCATCTGTATAGGCTCCTGTCTCCAGGCCCCTACCCTGACTTCCTTTGATGATGAACTGTGATTCAGAAAAGTAAGCACAATAAACTCTTTTTACCCTAACTTGCTTTTGGTCACTTTGTTTCATCACAGCCATAATAACCCTAAGACAGCATCCAAGTGTGACATCCAATCTGGCCAGGGCAAGTCACAGAAGGCTCCTTCAAGATGTAAGCCTAAGAAGCATCTTTTAAAAAAGGCGGGGGAAGGGGCGATAAATAAATAATGGTGAGACAATTTAAACATTCTCTCATTGCTGCTTTCACCTGCCGTCAGGATCTACTTCTTGTGCCTCTGTATGCATGAAACCATTTCTATCCTGGACTTTCTTTGGAAGCTTTGCATCTAGCCTAATTGTGGCCCAAATTGGTAAGCGAATTAACACACTCAGGACCAACTCAGTCAGTGGGAGCAAAGTCAGTAAGTGCTCTTCTGCAGAATCCAGTAGGCATTCTGGGTGCAGTTTCAAGGTTTTAGAGGAATCAAGCTCCTACTGCCCATAGCAATGAAGTCTAGCACACAGTTACTTGTATCAGTCTCTTTTCTTCCCTGTCTCACAATGCTGCTTCCTATGATCAACTAGGAAATGTCCTATCTGCTCCCATATCTCCTCCATATGCTCTATGTTCAAGAAAGCCCAAACCAAAACAGGAAGCCATTCAGAAATCAGGAGGAATGGGTCCTTTGAATGGGGTGTAAATTCTGGTACAAAAGTGAGCCCTTATATCAATCATACAAGCTGGAAGTATCTCAATAATTTACAATCTCTGTTGGCTTTTTGCTTTGAAAAGATCTTTTGTTGCGAAATGCTTCCTCTCTACAGAAGAGAGATGCCTTTTGTGTAAATGAATGATTTAAAGAACAAAATGAGCACTCTAGTACCCGTCGCCCCAGCTTAAGGAACTGAGCAAAACCACTGCATTAAAAAACTCCTTATATATCCATCCCCTTCTATCCTCACAGGTATATTTTGTGTTGCTTGACTTACTATAGCAAAACACTATACAGTATTAACCTAAACATGTCTCTCTAAATGTTATATAGTTTTGTCTTTCTCTCCTTTTCTTTCAGAGTTTCTTCATGTCATAGGTAGCTTCAATTGACAACTTGACACACCTGGGAAGAGGTGACCTCAAGTGAGTAATTGCCTCCATTGTCTGGCCTGTGTCCATGTCTTTAGGGCATTTTCTTGATTGATAATTGATGGAGGGGGCCCAGTCCAAATTGGGCATTGACATCCTGTGGCAAGGGAGCCTAGGCTGAATATGGAAGGTACATAAGCAGGAGTCTGGGAACAAGTCAGTAAGCAATGTTTCCATCGTGGTTTCTGTTTCAAGCTCCTGCCTTGAATCCCTGCCTTGGTGTCCCTCGATAGAGTGTAATCTGCAAGTTGAAATAAGGCCTTTCTTCTCCCAGTTGATTTTGGTCAGTGTTTTATCACATAACAAAAAGCAAACTTGAACACTGAGCACTGGTCTTCAGGTTTCTCTGGGGTAGTTTATTTTCACTGTAGCCTGGTGCAAGAATGTAAGACTCTAGCCAGTATATTACTGATGGACACACAGGTTGCCAGTGTCTGTTATTTTGTAGTTACTATGAGCATTTTTGCACACCTTCTAGAGTGTGTGCACAAAAGTTGCACTCCATGAAAGTGGAAATGCTGGATTACATATGTGCATGATCAGTTTTGACATGTGATACCAAACCATCACACTAATTACTATCCCCACTGAAACTGTGTGACCACTCCCATTTTGCTACCTTATCTCTGACATTTGATGGTACCTGATTTCTTTGTTTTTGCTAATATGGGAGAGGTTTAATTGTGTTTCATTGTCATTTGGTTCCCCTTTTACCTGATTACTGAACAAATTTACTTAAAAATGTGTTTGATTTGTGCTTTGACCTCTGTGACATTGATGGATATTGTCACTCAGAAGCATTGTTTCTCTTTTATTTAGATTTTTGTTAAGTTCTTTCAACAAAGTTGCTTTTACTAAACAGACCTTGCAAATCTGTTGCCAATATTTTTAGTGAGGTACTTTGTCTTCTTGGAAATGCATTTTAACTTTTACATGTTAGTTTTGGGAACTGACATTTTTTTAATTCTAACTCCAAAAACTCTCCACGCAGAAAATTGTACTGCGTACAAATTGCCCCCTTTTTCTTATTCTTTTTGTTTCTGTTTATCTTCCCTTTTAAGATCTCATACTGGCTAGACTCTGTGGTTAGCATGGTGAGCATCTATGTCATGAAATAGAGAATGTAATAAAGTCACGATAGTGTTTTTGTCTCATTTCTGATTTTCAAGAAGACTTACCATTAAATATGTGGTCTTCTAGAAATATCTTGTAGAGGAGTATGTCAGATTAAGCCAGTTCCCCATAGTCATAGTTTACAAAGAATTTCCAGAATGGGAAATTGGATTTTATTTAAAATTGTTCTCCATTTATCTATACAATGATATATCCTTCTAAACTGTTAGAGCAGCACACATATTTGTAATTTTAAAACAATAATCATATAGATCATCTTGCTAGAGTAGAACATATATTTTGTAATACTAAATCAATCTTGTATTTTTGAGGAAAATCCTAATTAATTAAACAATTTTTTTACATTGGTAGACTTCTTCATTGTTTAGATTTTTTGCTTTCATATTTATGGATGAGGTTAAGTTTTCCTTTTTGTACTTGATTTTTTATCTGGGTATTTTATGGGAGTTTGAGTGGAAACGTATCCTCTGGAAATATGAAAGCATTGAAATTATGATCATTAAATTATCTTTATTACTCTCTGTGTGCTTAATATATCATTTATTAAAGTAATTATAATTCTTTCACGAGGATTGAGTTTTTCCTCTCATTGAGTTTAGTGTGTTTCATGTTGTTAGTGAATATTGAACATACATATTTATTGAATCCTATTATAGTGTGTGTGCCTTATTTATTGCTCTTGAATGTAGGCTAAAATACCTGAAAGGTTTTGTAGAAGTAATGCTCCAGAATGCTTTTTTTTTGCACCATTAATAAACATTTTATTTTTTTTAATACTTTATTTTTTTTTCTTCAAGTTACATCTCAGTAACAAACCCCTCCCTATTCCCCCTTCCTATCCCACCCTTCCACCCTCTTCCCCCCAGAAGTTTCCCCTTTCAGTCCAACAGATGGTTCCTTCTCTTATAACAGTAAATATTATACAAAACAATAGATATAAATATGCCACATTTATGAGAGTTAAATGGCCCAGTATACCTTCCCAATGTCCAGTTTATACATATTTGGCCCCTGACTTTAACATTCTACTATCTAACCAACTCCATGAGTTTAAAGGTCTATATGTGACTCAACATTCATACTATCTTGCAACACACTTTTAAGAGTATCTTCTTAGATATATAACACACTCTTGATTTCTAAACAACTCAAAATTTAACTATAAGACTCTAGCTGTCTATTCTTCAACCACCTCAGAGACCTGAGAGGGATAAATATATTTGCTTATATAGGAAGTGCAGGGCCTGCAGCTTCCAAAACTAAGAAAGAACATACCAATGTCTGCCTGGACAGTTCCCATTTTCTCTCCATACATTCCAGCATCAATCTTCAGGCATTGGGTCCTGTTTCTCTGACAGACATTTGTTGTAGAGCAGGGATTATGAAGGACTTACCTACCCTGTCTTGGCAGAGTTAGGCTGTCCACTTCCCTGCTACCAAGTTTTGTCCTTTTTTGGACAGCAGTCTGTCTGCAGTTGGTGCAAGGGGTTTTTTCATGCCAAGAGAAAGGCTTGCCACTAATTCAACCATCTTACAGTGGAGGTTCTTCGATGCTTATCTTCTACTTGGAATAGAATAGGGGGTGCTGTCAGGCACTGATATGTCTCGATATCAAAAAAAAATCTTGATTTAAGATAACATCTTTGAATGCCATATTCTGCAGATCTCTAGGGGTTTTTGAAGATGCCCTATCCATCTCTTGTATTTAGATAAGCAAATGTTGCTTGTCTCTTAGCAACTTGATTACTGGGTAGTTTAGAGAATATCTGTGATAGACTGTCATAGTAGCTAACAAAGTGACATGTTTGCATGACTAGGAGTTTGTTTTAACTATCCTAGACCGTTTTAGACGGTTGGTATCAAGAGGTCAGAGCTTCACATTTTATTTTTAAGTATCTCTAGGTATGATACCATTAGGAAGCGTTACTTTAAATTTGTATCAATATACAAAGATCTATTCAATTGTGGTTAAATATACTCTTAATTATGTATCAATATACCAAGATCAATGCCTATGTAGCCCAATGTAATCTTACTATTATGTCCATATGCAAGGGTCAATACCATTGTGGCCAACTATAATCTTAATTTTGTATCAATATACAAAGATCAGTACCGATGTAGTCCAATACAATCTTATTTTTGCACAATAAACAATGGTCAATACCACTTTAGCCAAATAAACTACTAATTTTGTATCAATATACAAAGGTATAAGGGCATATTCAATAATCTGCCCCTTCTTCTTGGACCTTCCTGTGCTATGTCTATATCTCATTTTTTCTCAAGCCCATGCACTCCTACATAGGAGAGGAAGAAGGATACAGAAAAGGAAAAGTAGGAATTCCCTGGGGCTAACCTCCAAAACCCATTAAGACAGGACCATTTATCAGCTTGTAGTCTCTTCCCCTACATAACAGAGTTTTCAGTTATCCTTCAAATAACCAAAAAGAAGGGTGGAGAAACACCCTCCCCACCCTCTGGGCATGGGACGTCGCTCTCTTAAAGTGACTTCCTGCTGATTTGGGTCGTAGTATACCTGTTTGGGGCCCCAACCCAAATGGGAAAAATGATTAAAGATGTTAGTACACTCCTTTTATGTTCAGTCCTTCTGGTCTCAGCTGTTTAGATGACCTAAGGGGTTTGTAGGCAGAAGCTGATCTTGCAGGCTTCACTGAGGTTCCTGCTGGGGCATTGTGTAGAGCTGAGCGGTCCCAGTGACATTGGATTGCTGTGGTGGTTGCAGGCCCCCGATGGAGGCAGCTATTGAGGAAGTCTGCCAGGCAGAATCAACTGGGTCACTCGTCCTCCTTGGTGCCTGATTCTGCTCTCTGCTGAGGATTCCACTGTCCAGCCGTCCCCGGGCTCCCTTAATGGACACTTCGATTCTCCTGGAACGATAAGAACAGAGCCCTGCCCCAATCCCAACCCTAGGACAATTGCCCTCTTTTTTTGGGGGGGGGTGGGGGGGCTAGGTAGTACTTCTCCTGAAGCAAATTTGGCCTTCTGACAACATACAAAGCGTTATCTTTCAATCCGGGTTAAAGAAGAAATCATTCTGTCACCTTGGAGCTAAACCAGCTCTAGTATATATATTTTGAGATCCCAAAGGACAATCTGCCTGCATCGAGAAGGCCTTTTGTAAGTAGCCTCAAAACCTAGGTCCCTCCAAATCCCATGTGTGTGTCTCTGAACTCTAATTATTGGGATCAGGGACCTGTGTTTCCCTTCTGAAGGGATCAAAGATGTGTTCCACCACTCCTGGATCGAAGTCTTTCTCTATTTAGAGTTTGCCCTGCATCAGGCTGACCCTGAGCTCCGGGATCTGCCCGTTTTTGTCTCCAGTGTGCTGGGAGCTGGGACCAAGGGTGTAGTCTTCTTGAATGGTGGGACCAAGAGTATGCACCCTCACCACCCCGCTCCGTATGACTCCAGAATACATAAGACCACCAACTCTACGGCGCCCCCCCCCATCTCCGCTGAAGTCAAAGGCATGGGCCAATACCACAATACTCTTGTATTTTACCTTAGCTCCACGTCTTCTCTACACCTGGAGGTCTGCAAAACCAGGCCGAATGGCTGTATCCTCTGTTCCATTCACAGTGTTTCAGCCCTGCCCCCTGCTTTTTTTTTTATTTAATAAATGTATTTGTTTGTTGCTTCAGGTTACATCCTTATCATATTATCCTCTTTTCCCCGCTTCCCAGCCCCACCCTCCCATGCCCTACCCCCTGACCCTTCCGTCTTGTTCCTCTGGGGTGGAGTGTCCCTGCCTAACATTCTCTCACCACAGATCAGGAGTCATATGAGGGCCAATAGCCTCTTCATTCACCGGGGGCCTACGAGGCAGTACTGCCAGTGAATGGTGTCTCATTGCTACTGGGGGAATACTAAAAAAAGACCAACAAACACACAAACCCACAAAAACAAAGAAAATCAACAAAAAAAAGAGAGGAAAAAGAGAAGGGAAAAGGAAAAAGGAAAAAGAAAAAAGAAAAAAAGAAGGAAAAAGAAAAAGATAAAAAAAAATTATGTCCTTGTTCATTTTGGTGTGTTGGTTGTAGTACAGATATCCTGTACGATATAGTTAAAATCCTACTATAAGTGAATAGATGCCATGTGAATCCTTCTGAGACTGGGTTAGCTCACTCAGGATGAGCTCCTCTAGATCCATCCATTTGGTTGCAAATTGCATGATTTCATTGTTTCTGATAGCTGAGTAATATTCCATTGTATAGATGTACCACAATTTTTTAATCCATTCTTCAGTTGAGGGACATCTGGGTTGTTTCCAATTTCTAGCTATTACAAATAAGGCTGCTATGAACACAGATGAGGAGACTTCCTTATGTCTCCGTGAGAGGTCCTTTGGGTGTATACCCAGAAGTGGTATGGCTGGGTCCTGAGGCAAGGTTATTCCTAGATTTCTAAGATATCGCCAGACAGACCTCCATAGTGGTTGCACAAGCCTGCACTCCCACCAGCAATGGAGTAGGGATCCCCTTTCTCCACACCCTTGCCAGCATGCGCTATCATTTGAGCTCTTTATCTTAGCCATTCTAACAGGTGTTAGGTGGAATCTCAGGGTCGTCTTGAGTTGCATTTCTCTGATGATTAAGGATGTTGAACATTTCTTCAGGTGTCTCTCAGCCCTTAGGGATTCCTCCTTTGTGAATTCTCTATTTAGCTCCATCTCCCATTTTTTGATTGGATTATTTGGTTTCTTTGCATTTAGTTTCTTGAGTTCTTTGTAGATTTTAGATAATAGCCCTCTATCAGATGTGGGGTTGGTGAAGATTTTCTCCCAGTCTGTTGGTTGCCGTTTTGTTCGAATGACAGTGTCCTTTGCCTTACAGAAGCTTTTCAGTTTCATGAGGTCCCATTTATTGATTGTTGATCTCAGGTCCTGAGCTGTTGGTGTTCTGTTCAGGAAGTTGTCACCTGTGCCAATGAGTTCGAGGGTTTCTCCTACTTTTTCTTCTAGTATCTTTAGTGTGGCTGGCCTTATGTTCAGGTCTTTGATCCACTTGGAATTAAGTTTTGTACAAGGTGATAGGTATGGGTATAATTTCATTCTTCTGCAAGTGGACATCCAGTTGGACCAGCACCATTTGTTGAAGATGCTGTCCTTCTTCTATTGTGCATTTTTGGCTTCTTTGTCAAAGATTAGTTGGCCATAGGTGTGTGGATCCATGTTTGGGTCTTCAATTCGATTCCATTGATCCACTGGTCTGTTTCTATACCAGTACCATGCTGTTTTTATTACTGTTGCTCTGTAGTACAGCTTGAAATCTGGGATGGTGATACTTCCAGATGTTTTTTCATTGGACAGGATTGATTTAGCTATTCTGGGCTTTTTGTTGTTCCATATGAAGTTGAGAATAGCTTTTTCCAGGTCTATAAAGAATTGTGTTGGTATTTTGATAGGAATTGCATTAAATCTATATATTGCTTTTGGTAGGATAGCCATTTTTATTATGTTGATCTTACCTATCCATGAGCATGGGAGATCTTTCCATCTTCTAAAGGCCTCTTCCATTTCTTTCTTCAGGGGCTTGAAGTTCTTGTTATATAGGTCCTTTACATGCTTGGTTAGAGTTACCCCCAGGTATTTTATGTTGTTTGTGGCTATTGTGAAGGGGGTTGTTTCCCTTATTTCTTTCTCGGTATATTTGTTTGTTGTATAAAGAAGGGCTTCTGATTTTTTTGAGTTAATTTTGTATCCAGCCACCTTGCTGAAGTTGTTTATCAGCTGTAAGAGTTCTTTGGTGGAGTTTTCGGGGTCACTTATGTATACTAACATATCATCTGCAAATAGGGATAATTTCACTTCTTCATTTCCAATTTTTATCCCTTTGATCTCCTTTAGTTGTGTTATTGCTCTAGCAAGGATTTCAAGTACTATATTGAAGAGATATGGTGAAAGTGGACATCCTTGTCTTGTCCCTGAGTTTAGAGGAAATGCTTCAAGCTTCTCTCCATTTAATTTGATGTTGGCTACTGGCTTGCTGTATATTGCCTTTATTATTTCTAGGTATGGTCCTTGTATGCCCATTCTCTCCAGAACTTTTAGCATGAAGGGGTGTTGGATTTTGTCAAATGCTTTTTCTGCATCTAGCGAGATTATCATGTGGTTTTTTTCTTTCAACTTGTTTATGTGGTGAATTACATTGATAGACTTTCATATATTGAACCATCCCTGCATTCCAGGGATGAAGCCTACTTGATCATGGTGTATGATACTTTTGATGTGTTCTTGAATTCGGTTTGCTAGTATTTTATTAAGTATTTTTGCATCTATGTTCATGAGGGAGATTGGTCTGAAGTTCTCTTTCTTTGTTGGGTCTTTGTGTGGTTTAGGAATCAGAATGACAGTGGCCTCATAGAATGAGTTTGGCAGTGATCTTTCTGTTTCTATGTGGTGGAAGAGTTTAAAAAGTAATGGTGTTAGTTCCTCTTTGAAGGTCCGGTAGAATTCCGTGCTAAAGCCATCTGGCCCTGGGCTTTTTTTGGTTGGGAGATTATTAATGACTGTTTCTATTTCCTTAGGTGTTATTGGGCTGTTTAAGCTGTTAATCTGATTTTGATTTAGTTTTGGTAGGTGAAATTTATCGAGGAAATTGTCCATTTCGCTTAGGTTTTCAAATTTAGTGGAATATAGATTTTTAAAGTAATGCCCGAATATTTTCTGGATCTCCTCAATATCTGTTGTTATTTCTCCCTTTTCGTTTCTGATTTTGTTGATTTGTGTTCTTTCCCTTTGCCTTTTAGTTAATTTGGCTAGGGGTCTGTCTATTTTGTTGATTTTCTCAAAGAACCAACTCTTGGTTTCATTGATTCTTTGTATAGTTCTTTTTGATTCTAAGTTGTTGATTTCAGCTCTAAGCTTGATGATTTCCTGTCTTCTGCTCTTCTTGGGAGTGTTTGTTTCTTTTTTTTTTCCAATTCACCCAGCTTAGTTGTTAGTTCACTAATATGAGCTGTCACAATTTTCTTTTTGAAAGCACTTAGTGCTATGAACTTTCCGCGTAGCACAGCTTTCAATGTATCCCATAGGTTTGGGTATGTTGTGTCTTCATTGTCGTTGGATTTTAAGAAGTCTTTGATTTCCTTCTTTATTTCTTCCCTGACCCAGTGGTCATCCAGTAAGGAGCTGTTCAATTTCCATGTGTGTGTAGGCTTTCTGTTGATTCTTTTGCTGTTGAAGACCAGCTTTATTCCGTGGTGGTCTGATAAGATACAAAGTGTTATTTCAATTTTCTTGTATCTATTGAGACTATCTTTGTGACCAATTATGTGGTCGATTTTGGAGAAGGTTCCGTGGGGTGCTGAGAAAAAGGTGTATTCCTTTGTGTTTGGGTGAAACGTTCTGTAGATATCTGTTAGGTCCATTTGTTTCATGATCTCTGTTAGACTCAATATTTCTCTGTTTGTCTTCTGTCTTGATGATCTGTCCTTTGCTGTGAGTGGGGTGTTGAAGTCTCCCACTACTAATGTGTTGTGATCGACGTGCGCCTTAAGTTTTAGAAGTGTTTCTTTTACGAAAGTAGGTGCCTTTGTATTTGGGGCATAGATGTTCAGTATTGAAATTTCCTCTTGATGAATATTCCCTTTAATGAGTATATAGTGCCCTTCTTTGTCTTTCTTCATTAACTTCAGTTGGAAGTCTGTTTTGTTTGATATTAGGATGGCTACTCCAGCTTGCTTCCTGGGTCCATTTGCTTGGAAAACCTTTTCCCAGCCCTTTACTCTGAGGCAGTGTCTATCTTTTGTAGTTAGATGTGTCTCTTGTATACAGCATAAGGAAGGGTCTTGCTTGCGGATCCACTCTGTAAACCTATGTCTTTTTATTGGGGAGTTGAGTCCATTGATGTTGATGGATATTAGTGACCTGGGGTTGTTATTTACCATTAGTTTGTTATAGGTGGTGGTCCTGTGCCTCTTTTGGTTTAGTTGCTAAGGGGTTTTCTATTCCCTTTGTTTTCTTGGGTGGAGTTTTCTTCTCTGGGTTGGGATTTTCCTTCTAGGATTTTCTGTAGGGCTGGGTTTGTGGGTAGATATTGTTTGAATTTGATTTTGTCATGGAATATCTTGTTTTCTCCATCTATGTTGATAGAGTTTTGCTGGGTAAAGTAGTCTGGCTGGGCACCTATGATCTCTCGGGACTTGTAGTATATCTGACCAGTCCCTTCTAGCTTTTAAAGTTTCTGAGGAGAAGTCAGGTGTAATTCTGATGGGTCTGCCATCGTATGTGACTTGACCTTTTTCTCTTACAGCTTTTAATATTCTTTCTTTGTTCTGTACATTTGCTGTTTCAATTATTATGTGGCGAGAGGAGTTTCTTTTCTGGTCTAATCTGTTTGGTGTTCTGTAAGCCTCTTGGATTTTTATTGGCATCTCTTTTTTCAGGTTTGGGAAGTTTTCCTCTATGATTTTGTTGAAGATATTTCCTGGACCTTGGAGTCGGGAGTCCTCTCTTTCCTCTATACCTATAATTCTTAGGTTCCGTCTTTTCATTGAGTCCTTGATTTCTTGGATGTTGTGGGTGAGAGATTTTTTTAGCCTTCTCATTTTCTTTGGATGTTGTACTGATTTCTTCCACTGAATCTTCCATGCCTGAGATCCTGTCTTCCATCTCTTGCATCCTATTGTTGATACTCACATCCGTAGTTCCTGTTCTCTTCCCTTGGTTCTCTACTTCCTCTTTTAACTCTGACTGTGTTTTCTTTATTGTTTCTATTTCTATTTTCATGTCTTGTATGGTTTTGTTTGTTTTGTACATTTCCTTCTCCAGCTTGCTTGTTTTTGTATGAAAATCTTTAATTGCTTTGTCCTTTTCCTGTTCAAGCTCTGTCACCTTGGCTTGGAGCTCTTTAATGGTGTTGTTCCTTGTTTTGACTTGTAGAATTGTGGCTTCTTTGAATTCCTTCATAGTTTTAAGTTCTTCTTGCAGGGACTCTATCACTTTCCATAATGCAGAATTGTCAATGTTTTCATGTGTTTCTGTTGGTGTGTGGTCATCCGAATTGGATGAGGTAGGATGATTCTGCTTTGTTGGAGTCATAATTCCTTGATTTCTATTTTTTTTTTGACCTTTCGCCATTGGATGCATTTAGCTGTCTGTTTTCTGTGCTTGGAACCACAGTGGATGATTTAGTGCAGGGGACGAGATACTTGGCTATCTGTCGTTGCTTACAGGGGGATTTCAAGGTCACTGTGGTTTTAATCGCCTGAAGCACTGTGAGCTGGTGCAGCCTATTCCCAGGTTGTGAGTAATGGACCAGGATTGTTTCACTGCTCCCAATTCAGACTTCCCTATGTTGCACTCTGAGTTATCAGCCTGTAATGGTTCTGATAGTATGGGCCTGTTTGCCCAGGTACAGATTCTGTGGACTTTGTTTGTCGTCACGGAGGCTGACAGGGTCTGGTTCCACACCTAATATGTCTGGATTTTCCAGGATACAGCTATGGACCCGATTTCTGGTTTCTCTCTAGGCTTCTCGCCACAGGGCTGGACTCTGTGCCTGATTCCCTTCCTGTCTGCGCCGCCACGGGTCCCGTGGGTACCCCAAGCCCCAGCAGCTCCGCCGTGGGTGCACGGACCCCTGGTCCCACCCACGCCTGTCTGTCTCCCCAGATGACCTGCCGTGGACTGGCGGGGATTTGGCCCTGCCAGCTGTGCTCCCTCCCCAGCTGCGCTACCGTGAGTGTGTGGGATTTGGCCCCTCCCACCCGCCTTTGTGTTCCCAGCTTCCTGCGCTCTCTTGGAACCTCCCGCCCTCCGCTTCACGAGTGGCTTCGGACCACCCGCTGAACCCCCTGTTTGTTCCTTGCTAAGCCTTCCACTATCTCGCAAAGTTTTTTAAGTGGGTATAAGTTCAACCTGATATGTGGGCAGCCCAATAGGCCAGCAATCTATGGCCAAGTGGACCCTGATTCTGCCTGCTGTAAGTTGGGATCGATCTTACCAGGTGCCTCTCCAAATGGGAGTTCCCGAATCCCGGGTTTAGTGGCTGTGAGAGATGGGAAGAGCCTTGCCCTGGGACTTTTAACAGTCCCTTGGGAGCTGTGAGTGTTCTGGGGGGGGGGGGTCTAGCCCCTCCGGTTTTTGCACAGTGCCCAATAACTCTGTGTTTTTTATGGCTCTTTTTTCCCTGCGTTCAAAATGCGTCAGTGTAGGTCGCCGCCATCTTGGCCCGCCTCCGCTCCAGAATGCTTTATGGGATAGCTTTTAAATTTTGCTCAACTTTTATTAAGATGACTACGTTTTCCTCTTTCTTCTTGAGAAATGTTTTAGATTACATTTTTCTAGGACCTTCTCTATTTCATATATTTTTCAACCTTAAGTTATAAAATTGTTCATCAGACATTTGAGAACACATTGAGCATTGTGTATTTGCCTTCTGAATCAGCTTTACCTTTTCAAAGTTGTTTTTTTTTTTTTACCTACTTTAAATGTTTAAAACCATAATTATTCATTCACTTCTTTATTTAGAGGGGGCAACGGGCACAATTTGCTTATGGAAGACAGAGGATGATTTATGAAGAATCAATTCTCTCCTTCCACCATGTGTGTCCCAGAAGTTGAACTCAGACTACCAGGTTTGGTGGTGAGCACTTACTGAGCCAACTTGGTGGCCCCGTAAGTGGTTTGGTTTTTGTTTTGTTTTGTTTTGTCTTTTGTTTCTTGTTTTTCGAGCAGGGTTTCTCTGTGTAGCCCTGGCTGTCCTAGAACTCACTCTGTAGACCAGACTGGCCTTGAACTCACAGAGATCTGTCTGCCTCTGCCTCCTAAGTGCTCAGAATTAAAGCGTGAGCCACCATGCCTGGTCCCATAAGTGTATTTCTAAAACTAGGTTTATTGATATATTTTGAAGAAGACAGCCTGTACAATTTTAATGTGTGTAAGTTTTGACATATGCATCACCACAATTAAGGTATCAAATATACCCATCACGTCCAGTGTTTGTCTCATGTTCCCTTATGGGCCACTTAAGTGTATTCTAGAGAACTGTGGGTTTCTATACTGGCTAATGGGATCCCTATACCTGTCCCTTTGTAAACTTGGAGTCATTGCTGACTCCCTGACCTCAGGTTGTTTCTTCACACCATATTCTTGGTACTCTGTGCAGCTCTGTGATGGGTTCCAGGGTTACTTAGGGCAAGAATTTGCATCCCCATGAAGATTTGATAGCATATAAACTCATCTTAAACACATGGGCCACAGTATTCCCTCATAATACATTCAAGGGAAATTATTAACCAAGTCATTTCTCAACTTTAAGGACATCCTCTAACAGAAGAGAACTGAAAGTGGTCATTAATTTCAGCTTTATTGAAACATTGGTCTCTTCTCAAATTAATTATCTTTATTGAGTTTTTAGATAGTAAAAAACTGCATTCCATTCTATCAGCTAGCTCCAGCTTTTTGTCAAATTAAAGGGCAGAAGCCTTACCTCCCTTGAAACACTTTTCACATAGTGCTATAAATGAAAGAGACTGCATAATATTGCAATTGCAAAGTAATTAATTCACTATGTGAACCTCTGGAGCTATCTTTCTCCCTCTCTAGTATCCACTGGAGGGAATACTCTGGGTTTAAACATTTCCATAAAGGCAATGTATAGCCTTATACTTTTGTCTATAAATCATCTGCCATGGAGTGAAGTGGTTTCAGTGGTAAGTAGGGAGGATGAAAATGGCAGGATATTATCTTGGCTTTTATTACTAAGATTCAGATTTCAAAAGACAATAGACAAAAGTGGATGGGTAAATAGGACTCACCCAAAAGTGGCATCGATAGATGCTGGGCTGCCAAAAAAAAAAAAAAAAAAAAAAAAGAAGAAGAAGGAAGGAAAGGAAAGGAAAAAGGAAAGAAAGTAAAGTTGTACTTCCAACATGTTTAGTACTGCACTAAATCCTCTGTATCTAATCTTCCAACAACATCTATGGGTTGATACAATATTACCCTAATTTCACAGACAAAGAAAACAGGGTCTAGAAAGGTTAAGTAACTTGGCCAGAAGTGTCCTTCCTGTGTTATTAGATACTGATGTTGCTAGGTTTGTTCTGAAACTTACACCACTGCCTTAAGGGAAGCATGATAGACAATATCCACGTGAATTTAAGTAATTTTTCAATTTCCTTTTATAGTTCTTGACTTGGTCTTTCCTTCCTTCCTTCCTTCTTTCTTTCTTTTTTACATACTTGAAAAGATCAAAAGTTTCAGAACCAATCATTAATATCTTATGCCTCCTTAATTCCAGAGTCATGGTTCTCATAGTGTTGTCTTCAAACCAGTACTGGTAGCATCACCAGAAACCTTGTTAGAAATGCAAGGATCTCATCTCCTCCACGCAAGACCTACCACAGGAGAACATCTGCCAGGGGCCGCAGTATCACTATCATAAAGCTTTCCAAGTGGGTCTGTTAAAAGTACGCTCCACCAGTCATGCCTAACCACCTTGACCTTGTCCCACATCATTGTCATCTACAAAATTCATGCTGGAGAACTGCACAGGGAAGTCACACATACACAAAATCCCACACAAAGTTCTCATAGCATTTTAAGTCAGTTTATGACTTTGTGTTGGGCCACCTTCATAGCTGTCCTTGGCCACATGCAGCCCACGAACCACGGGTTGGAAGTGCTCACAGCAGAGCATCTGGCTGCTGTGCAGGTCCCCTCCATCTGTTGCAGCCCTTAGCTCAGGGATGGACTGTGCCAGCATTGCTGTGCTTCTGCTGAGCTCTTCTGTTGGCAGATTTCTGTTGAGTTTCAGAGTCCTTGTTGCTATGCCTGCTGCTGAAGAGTCAAGGATTTCTGCAGCAGACAGTTACTGTGATCATTTCTTCTTTTCCTCTAGTTTTACACAGCTTCTGCTTTTCGTCTTTGTCCTGTTTTTTTTTTTTTTCTCTTTCTTTCTGTGGATTTTTACTGAGTACACTGTGCTCTGCATGACACATTGTTATAATGTCTTTTCTTTTCCTGTTCACTCTTCTAGTGCAATGGGCTATTAATTACTCCTCAGAAAAATGTCATTTTGGGGGGAAAAAAGGTGCTAGATTCTTGGCAGTATCAAAAGGAAGATGCTTCCATAAAAGCAATTCCTAAAAATTTCCAAAAAAAAGTCTTTTTTTTTAAATTTTAAAATATTATCTTTTTTTCTCTTTTCTAAAATCAAGAATCAATGGGAATGTCTTGAGGATGGGATCACATATAAGGTTTGTCTACATACAATATATGTATACCAATATAAAAAATGATGTTCCCAAAGCCATCACTCATTTTTAAAATCTTGTGGTAAAATATTTATACCAAAAATTTCATTACACTTATCACATTTTAGTGTACAGATTAGTAGCATTTAATACATTCACATAGCTGTGCAACTTCTACAACCTTCCACCTGTGTATCTCTCCTCACTTTGTAGAACTGAAACTCTGACCTCTTTAAGCAATAACTCTCCATTCCCTCTTCCCCAGTTCCCTTGGAATCACTATCTTCTGTTACAGGAATGGAGTGGAGTTCCCAGGGGCACCTACCCGCCGAAGTTTTCACAAGTCCAAGAATTGTATCAAGTACACAGTAATAAAACTGGGAATGGTTTATAGAGAAAGACTCTGTAGACTGGGAGTGTGTGGTGAGGTGGAGGAAAGGTGTTCACACAGGAGAGCTTTATAGGTTATTTACATAGTACCCATCTCTCCTAGGTCTGTGTACCATCATTGGGATTTCTCACTGATTGCTCTGTTTACTGCAAGAAGCCCAGTGAGTCATTGCAGTGAACATTTGCAAGTAAAGATGTGTGGACAAAATGGTACACTGCGACATACTATGAGATTTTTTTTCTTTTTTTGTTTTTTGTTTGGTTTTATTTTGTTTTGTTTTGTTTTTATGTTCTTTTGTGGGGAGGTTGTAAGGGTGAGGGCAGATACAAAGGTGTCGCGTCCCCCTCGACCAGCAAGGACGACGCAACTCGCAAAAGCTCTTCTCAAGCAGTTTATTCAAGTCCCTTGAAAACAGTCTTCCGAATCCCTGCTTGTGTCTCTGCTTCTCTGCTTGTGTCTCTGCTTTTCCTCCCCCAAGCCCTTATATGCCTACTCAAACCCAATCAGATCATGCCACCTGGTGATCCAAGATAGGCTCACAAAAGGAGGAAGCACACCGGGCTAGGCAGCTGCTACCAACTAAGGCTTGTTTACAGCTAAGCTTGAGCTTTCTGGCATCAAGCCAGGCACCATCTTAGGGTTGTGGCTCACCACAGATCCCCCTTTTTGTTTTAAAACACAACAGGCAAGGGTAGAGGTCTGATTTCTGATATGCATGTAAAGGACATTGTAATGACCCCACGCCCAGTAGCCAACCAGGCTGGTGCCATACCCGTCCGGTATCTTTTTCTCAGAGATGGGAAACTAGGATACCAACCCATATGCAATCAAACATGCCCTTCTTGAAGTCGCTAGAAGCTGACCCCAAGTGCAGTGCTTAGCCTCGCATCCTGAGCGTGATGATAGCTTAGTCCTTTAGGACAGTCAACCAAGCTTGTGGCTGTCCAGCCTCCAAGGCAGCAAAGGCTTGCACCAGCATGGCATTACTTCTCCTCTGTGAAATCCTCATCTTACAGATACACCATAGGGCAATGAAACTGACTAGGAAGAGCATGCCTCCTAGGGCACCCATTCCCACCCATTCCTTCAGATGATTCATGGCTCGGAGGATCCATGTTGACAGTCCTCAGCAACAGAGACATCAACCCAGGTGGAATTCACATGCACGATGGCAGTTCTCAGATTCTGTATCAGCTTATCAAACTTGCCAGACCAATTTCCTGTAAGATACTGAGAGAGTTGCTTAGACAAATTTGCAGCTACAGTATAATTTTGATATGGCACAGAGGTCACACACAAACCAGTCATTTTCCACTCACAGCCAATCTGGGCCACCTGCCACAATACATCCAAGGCTGTGGCTACATTGGCTGACAAATTATTCAAGGTAGCAGCAGTCTGCACTGAGGCATCCAGGCTTCCAACCCCTTGTTCTTATAAGGGATGATAGCTGCTTTACACTCCTTTGTACATTGCTCATACACAAGTTGTTTAATTAAGGGCATTGCCAAATCAGGGTCTCCAAATACCCTTCCAGCGGCCTCAACCATTCTAGCCACGAAGTCTGAGAAAGGCTCCAGGGGATCCTGAATAATCTTAGTTAGATTGTTATCCACTGCCCCTTTGTTAGGCAATGATTTCCAAGCTCTGGTTGCGATTAAATTGATTTGCTCAAACACCTGAGCCAGATACCCAGTTTGTTGTTGAGCAAATCGACCTTGCCCAAGAAGCATGTCCACATCCCAGGCTGGGTTTCCCGCTGCACGATTAGCAGCAGCTTGTTTATTAGCAAACTCAATCAAGAAAGCCTTCCAATCTAAATACTGCCCAGAGGACAGGCAGGCACATGCCAAGCTCATCCAGTCACTAGGAGTCATGCAGTAACGACTAAGAGCTTCCACCTGAGCTACAGTGAAAGCAGCATTAATCCCATAAGTGTGGACAGACTCAGCGAGTGCTTTAATTATCTTAAAATCGAGGGGTTCATGATAACGATTTCCCCCTCCATCCTGAAAGACAGGGTAGTACAGCTCATGTCTCACTTCCCTCCAGACATTTGGACAGAATGACCACCCACTAGGACCACTCGGAGGGGAAGTTTCATTATATGAAGGCGGCGCCAACACAGGTGGCCCCGGACCTGAGGGCTCTATCCGGGTGCAGTCAGAACTCTTCCTCAAAGATGACTTCTCCATTTTCTTTGTTAACATTTTAAGTTTCTCTTCAGACTCTAAGCTATCCTCTTCCGAAGTATCTTTCCCAGATTTGACCAAGCGCTCCTCTTTTAACTGCTCTAATGCCTCTTGTCCCTTTTCCACGGCCTTGCAATATCTCTGATCTCCTAAACAACTATGAACAAGTCTCCAAATAGGCCGTGCTCCTCCCTGCAATGTACCTTGCTCCCAGGCAAAATCTAGATCTCTCCCAAGCTTATCCCAGCAACTGATAAAGGCCAGCAAGGCCAGCATTCGCTCCATTTCTGTGAGGCACTCTCTGCTTTCCTCACCTTGCTCTGCCAGTTGTGTCTTCTACTCGTCCGAATCACGGAACTTTATTGCTCCCTCCCGGAGACCTTATTGCCTCTTTACCGAGGTCCTTATTGCTCCCTCCCAGAGACCTTATAGTTCGCAACTTCCCGCGAAACTTTACCTTTAGTTCGCAATTTCCGCGAAACTTTACCTTTAGTTCGCAATTTCCACGAAACTTTATTGTCCCAATTTATCCTGGGAACTTACCAGTGCACTGCCCCTGACTGCAAGAGTTCTGAGTCTTTTCTGGTTCCCCGTACGGGCCACCACTTGTCGCGTCCCCCTCGACCAGCAAGGACGATGCAACTCGCAAAAGCTCTTCTCAAGCAGTTTATTCAGGTCCCTTGAAAACAGTCTTCCGAATCCCTGCTTGTGTCTCTGCTTCTTTGCTGTGTCTCTGCTTGTGTCTCCCTGCTTGTCCTCCCCCAAGCCCTTATATGCCTACTCAAACCCAATCAGATCATGCCACCTAGCGATCCAAGATAGGCTCACAAAAGGAGGAAGCACACCGGGCTAGGCAGCTGCTACCAACTAAGGCTTGTTTACAGCTAAGCTTGAGCTTTCTGGCATCAAGCCAGGTGCCATCTTAGGGTTGTGGCTCACCACACAAAGGGATGGGGAGAAGAGTGAGACTGGGGTGCATGATGGGACATTTTCAGGGAATCAATGAAAAGT
>CAJQZJ010010085.1:5423219-5435844 GCA_907164525.1 Lophiomys imhausi | reverse complement strand
AGAAGAAGAAGAAGAAGAAGAAGAAGAAGAAGAAGAAGAAGAAGAAGGAGCCCAGATGGAAGGGCCTTCAGTTTTTATTAGCCAACTGACTTCTTTCATATGTTAATCTTGTTGCACTTCCCAGTCCCTACTTGGACACAATGCTCTTTTGTCTCATAAATACAACCGCTCTGTGTAACTCACCATGCAGTGTTTGTTCCTGTTTTTTTTTTTTTTCCACTTTGCATCTCATTAGAATTCAAGCATGTAAAATTTGTCAGAATTTCCTTCCTGTGTGTGTACATTTGTGTCAGTGTTCAGGTGCCTGCTTCTCCTAGGGGTTCATCCCACTCATGATGGGATGATCTATTATGTATTCTAATGTTAATTAATTTGCTCCCGGGGTCTGCTTGCTGTCTTCCTTACTGTAGGAACCCACACTCACTTATACCAAGTGATGCTGTATAATCCCACCTGCTAACCAACTCATTTCTCTGATTGGTTTTAATAAAATGCTGAAGCCTGTGACTGGGCAGAGAGAGAGGTAGGCAGGGAGAAAGGCTAGGGAGTGAGAGAAGGGCAGAGTGGGAGATGGAGAGAGAGAGGAGAAGGAAGGATGACAGACACCATGGGTTAGGTGGATCAGAAATCCATGTGGCCTGGAACATCGGCTTGGTGTGGAGGGAAACAGCCCATGGAATGTATGCAAATATTTATGGGGGCTTAGGCTGGGAAGTAGAAAGCTAGCTTAGAGGGTTAAGATCTGTTCAGACCCAGTGCTTGGGTTATATTATGATTTTAACCTGTCTCTGTGTGTTTATTTGTAAGTGGCAGGTTAAGGGATAGCTCTGTGGCCTTAGTAATCATAACTATCAGTATTAATTAGTTTCCTACCTTGCCCTCAGAACAGATTCACATGCAAAAACCACACCCTACCTACTTGGGTCACTTCTTCCTTCTGACAATGTGTTTTTGTGAACCTGTATGTAAAATATTTTTGTGAGGGCCGTGATCTACCTGTCATTTAGCACTGTCAACTAAGTGGGATTGGGAGCACTAATCTTGGGAGCACTAAGATTAGAAAGGGAGATATTGGTGAGGAAGAGTAACAAGCTGGTGCAAGGTACATTTGGGGTGTGTAAGAGCCCACTTCCCTATCAGCACATGGCCAGCTCCCCTGGTCCTGTGGCTCTACAGTTATTTTTCACTTTGCAGTTAGGTTCAGTTTTTCTCTTTTCTTCCATTCAGACATGGTGTCTCTGGCTGTTGAGTTCTGTTCCTCTCTCAGCTTTTCTTGACTCAACTCTGACAACCTGACAACTTTGACAACCTCTTCAAAGCATGACACCTGTTGTGCCCTTATTTTTGTATTCTCTTCACTAACTGTTTAAGGGATTCATCTCAGCACTAATTTGTGAAGAGAGAGAGAGAGAGAGAGAGAGAGAGAGAGAGAGAGAGAGAGAGAGAGAAGGATCCATTACTATTCTTCTTGCTAGTCATCAGAATAAGCCAGGAGCACAGCAGTTGGAATCCTGGAATGGAGCTAGCTGATACGAGCACCCACCTGTGCATACCTGTTTGCCTAAAGTTTCAGCCATGTGATCCACCCACAAGATGCAGAAAAAGAAATAACAGATTGAATCAGGCTAACTCCTCCCAGACAGACTCCTTTCTGGCTCCTCTCTCCTGGGGATAAATGGTTATTAGTCATGCAGAATCTCCACAGGGGAGTTCTTGGAGCCTTTATCTGGTGACTCATTGAATTCAAGATCTTAGGAGCAGAGCCAAGGACTGTGTGCCTGACTTCTTCGTGTACTGCCCTTGGTAATGTTTCACAATATGAATCTCCATGAGTCTAATTTCTCAGAGGCTTTGAAGCAGAATGTTGGCGGCATGCAAGGACTGAGCCAGGAAGCTTTTGGATGCACACTGAAGCTGTAAATTCTGAAAAAGGCCTTTCAGTAGCAGAAAGAAAAATCAGTCACATGGCTGTACAAACAGCCACCAAACTGAAATGCTCAAGACAGCTGTACTGGGTCTTCAGTGGGATGAGTTCAGAATCAATTACACATAGGAACTGTGGGCTTCACCCAAATCTCCTTCCCTTGTTCACTAGCCCTGACAAGCAATTTCACTGGCTGTTGGATAACTGTGATGAAACATAAAACATGTTCATATCTCCTCTTAGACTTCACGCCTTCTTTCATTAAATCAAAATTTATGAATGTCAATTTTGTGCAATAACCAGGCTTTGACAGAAAGATGACAGTCTTTATGTCAGTGAACTTCTTAGCTTGTCTTCTCTCCTCTGGTATACCAGGAAAATGACTTTTCATTATATAGACAAGCACTAGTCTTCCTAAATGCTATGAGGCCCATAGTAACAATGGTTATCTTTGTTTTCCTTTATAGTATATGCATATTGGAGTTGTATATTCACGTGGGTACATACATGTATGTGGGTAGAGGCCAGAGGTCAGTCTCAAGTGTCATTCTTAAGGAGCCATCCACCTTGCTTTGTGAGACAGTTTCTTACTGGTCTATTAGGACAGCCTGGTTGGTCAGGAAGTGCCAGCAACCCCCCATCTCTGTCTGCCCTGTGCTAGAATCACAAAAAACACTGCTTGCCAAGTTTTTTTGTTTGTTTGTTTTTTTGTTTTTTTAATGTGGGTTCTCATAGTAACAAGAGCTACCTTTTTTGAGCCTATATCCAGATTTCTGTAAACGTTTTAACAACCTCGAGAGAGAATTTTTCTTCCTATTTTGTGAATGAGGAAGCTGAGGCTGGAAGAAATTATGTAACTTCCCAGATCGTAAAGTAGGGCATCAGAAGGAACAGCAGAGCCAGGGCTCCTTGCATCACAAGTAGATGTAAACAGTCATTTGGAAGTCTGAATTCCTCCGAAAATCTTTCTGCCTCTGACAGGACATGAGTAGATGGCATTAGAAAGCTGACTAATCAACAAAACAGCCATCTTTCCTACAAGGGTCAATTTGATTCCTTCTTCTTACTGTTGTGTCTCAAGCAGACATTGATCCTTCAAGTATAATAGAAGAATCTTTAATAACACTGTGCTTTTAAAATATGGTTTCCTCCTCAGTGGCCTATCATCAGCACATGGCGAAAATGTACTTTGTAGAGGAATTTTAATCCAGCAACATGGCTGCTCTGATCACATCCAAAGACCTTCTAGGTCTCTGTGATCTGGCTGGAGAGCAGACACGGCCTTAGTACATACTTCTAGTCCCAAACAATAAAGGTAAGGTTAGTTTCTGTAAGGAAGCACATATGTTTGACAGTGAATTGAGAGACAGACAAAGTGACAAATCAGAGAAAGATTTGACAGAATAGAATATGCTCGACTCTCACAAGGAGAGGGGACTTAAGAGAGAGCAGCCCAGACACACACACACACACACACACACACACACACACACACACACAGAGAGAGAGAGAGAGAGAGAGAGAGAGAGAGAGAGAGAGAGAGGGCGGGGGAGACTGTTTTACCGGGAAAGTTTTACAGAGACAGATTTTAGAGAGAACATGCTAGACACAGGTGAAGACAGAATGAGTCAGAGAATGAGATGGAGAACAGATTGCTAGAGTTAGTTTGAGGCCAAGCAGAATAATTCAGTCAGAAGTTGAGAAAAGCCATTTTGAATCATGCAGCTTGGAGAGGAGTTTGAGCCAGAAGAGCTGAGTTGAACCAACCATTGTCCAGGAAGAGCTAGAAAGGGTGAGTTTATTCATCAGTAAGTCTCAAAGGCTGAAAACATTCTAGGCCTTAATTAGATTGCTTCCAGGACTAGGCCTAGGTTAGCAGACAGATGTAGTAAACCTCAGAGACAACAATTACTTCTGGCAAATAAAAGTTACTTTTACAGTACTTGAAGAATTAGGTGAGACACTTAAATGGTAAGAATATCAATTTTGTGCAAGATTAGCCTTCTGAGTTTATTGTATAAACTGTCCTAATATTTGAATGACTATTACTATGGTTTAGGCCCTCGAATAGGTAGCAAGATTGAAAATAAATTTAAAGCATTTATATTTCCTTAAACTTCCATAGAGGGAGTTTCTATATCCACATGTGTTTGACTGTGCTTCATGAAGCATAGTAGGTAATTATTTATAGTGGCTCTATTAATAAAGTTAGTCATAATATATCAAACAAAGTCATATTATTTCATATATACACAGTGATATATATAGGACTTTGGTTAAATCCACCACATTCAGCCAAAGTTTGAATTGTAAGCCTAAAATCTCTTTGCAAAGCTCTCTGCTGATTAGGTCTCTTGACTGATATAAATTCACATTGGCTAACACGAACATTTACAAAAAGCAGCATTGACTATGGAATGCTGAGTTAGTTATCTCCTAGTTCAGGGGTTAGTAATCCTGCCCAGCAGGCCACTTCTGGCCCATGCACTTTTCTGTAAATGGAATTAGATCGGCTCACAGCCATCTCATTCACGTGTCACCTGCATGGCTTTCCTCCTGGCTACAACAGCAGAACAGCTTAGCTGTTAACAGAAACTTCATGACGGATATGGCCAAAGATACTGCTCACCCTTGGTTTAGTCCAACTTGGAATAGAGAGAGGTACGTTCACATGTCTGGATCCCTCATCATTACTTCCACAGGCCTCAAGTTCTATGCTGTGGTGAAATCCATGGACATGTGCTTTAACCCAAACGGGTCATCCTGTGTGCTTCCCAGAGAGCACATGTTTGCTTCACACACTCTTGGTATCCCCTTTTAACACAATCATATGTTATCGGTACTCTTTTTAACATAAAGCCTTTGATGTTAACTAAGCTAATTTTCTCAACTCATATTCTGTTTTCCAGGCCCCTTTCAGAAAGTTTTAAGTATTGAGCGTTGTTTATAATATATCATTTACCATGGCTACTGAGATATTTTTAAATATTACAAATTTTACATTTCATGGCAAGAGGCTCCAAAATCTAGGGAAAGCCTTTAATTAAACTATAGAGTGTTACTTAAATAAATGAAGAGATTAATTCCATCTACTTGTGGAGCGTTTCCAATTACTTTCTTTATTGGTACTTAGGTATAAAAAATGACAGCACAGGCCTTTGCAAAGCTTGAATTGTTTGAAGGGAATAATATAATACATAAGCAGAATATAGATACACAGAAGACAACAAATGATGGTTGTGTTCTTCATTCTTTCCTCCTAGGGTTAGAATCTGAACTTCATTATTTTCATTTGACATTAAAATCTCTTAAATGATATTTCCATTAAAGCACATCTTTTTATTATGCATGTCACTGTTCTCCCCCAAAGCCCTCTGGTTTAACTAAAAAAAAAATTTAATGCTGTCTTTACAAAATACATAGCAATCCTGGATAACAAAACAATGCTAAACCAAGCTTTTGATAACTACAAAACCAATTATCTATAGCTACTATTTCTATGGATCAAGGAGTGATGTTATAATAGTATTATTCCCATTTTAATGGAAATCCAATTATTTTCCCCCCTGTGTCTCTCCTTATTTCCCATTGTGTATGCTGTCTCATCTCTTTAGATGAATCATTTCATGTTAGAAAATTTTATCCTTTTTTTAAATAAATTCCCACTACTTTCTTATATTATTCCTAAGAAATCTGAATTTTGGGACTGAATAGTATATGCATTAGACTGAAGTTGAAGCCCACTAAGACAGTCAGTAAGCTACACCATGCTTTATACTCACAGAGGACTCTTCACCCTCATGGGGTCTAGCGCTTTCTATAAGCAAACCAAACTACAACCCAAAAGATCCTACTTTTCTGCCCCATTTTAGCTGTGAGAGACAACACAAACAGAAGTAAATTTTGGTCCCCAAGGCTGGGGTTATGCTGTCTTTCCCTGTGCAGTGGTGGAGGCTGAATGGGTGGAGAAGGGTAATCAGCTTGAAAATCTTTTATTTTGCTTTTGATGATCTCTTCTCTGTTTCCGTGGAAACCGAGCTGGCAGCCACACAGTGGTTGGAATTGCATTTTCTTGTTTTCTTTTAGAGATTTAAAGTGTTAAAGGAAAGGTGAGGTTTTATGATTGTAACTGTACAGTCCGAGTTATTTTCAAATAAATTTTAAACAAATACTTGTTGATTGCTTGCTGCATAGAAGGTACTGGGAGATGTCAAGGGTGTGGGAAAAACCAACTGAGGAAACGGTAGTTTCTAAGACCTACTCTAATGTACAATGGATTTTTTTAGAGAGAAATTGATAAATAAAGCTTACTTTTTAAACCTGTAGTAAAGCATTAAATCTGGCATAATTTAGTAAGATGAATTTTGGGAAACAACTTGATTTCTACGCTAGGCAGGGTTCTCTTTCTCTTCCTGAGCATTAAGTCTGGGTGTCCATGGGTGCTGCGTTGTGTTGAGAAAACAGTCTTTGCCTTCAGCAAATAAATCGGAAGTAAAAGGAGCTTTAAACGCCTAAGAGGTTTTTTGAGAATTTATATACCAATACATTTAATAAGTATTTTATTTGAGGGTGGTTGCTAGATGATTATATGATCTCTTTTCTTATGGAAATTCGCATTAATTGAAACTTAAAGGCTTTAGCAGGGTCTGTGTTTGAAGCTCAGTCCTTTAGCAAGCATGAAGCCCTGGGTTCTGACAACTTCACCTCTTAAAATTGAGTATGGTGGCTTATTCCTGTGACCCCCCAGTACTCAGGAGGTGAGAGGTTCATGAGTTCAGGGTCATCCTCAGAGCTCAAAGTTACACTGAGATATATGAGACCCTGTCTCAAAATGAAACAAACAAAACAAGATGACATAACCCAATTTGAATATGTTTAAAACAAGTTTCACAGGGTTCTGATGAGCCCATGAATTGTGGAGCCCAGCCTGCACACTAAAAGAAGCAGACACTGGAAGACATCCATTCTAGTGAAGGGGGCTCTGATGGTCACATTCAAGGAGACTGGAAAGGAGCCACAAATCGCTTTTTAGAAAATTGTCAGAACTAAGCATTTTCTGGAAACTGTTTACAAAGCCTCTTGGTACTTTGGATTGTGGAAATCCCACTGCATCTTTTTTCTAACTACAGCCATCTGTCTATCCCTTAACTCATTCCATCAAGGATTCAATGAACACTCCCTCAGTCCTGACAATAACGTTACAAACAGCATGTACTCTCTGGGATCCACTTCCCTATGTCAGTTAAACACTTCCTTTTTTGTGCTCCAATGCTCCAGGTTTAACACTTGCCAGGTGGCAATGCAGCTGTGGTACGTGTGCACATGTGTGCGTGTGTGCATACAGAGGTCAGGGGAGACATAAGGTATCTTCCTCACGTGCTCCCCATTTTTCTCTTGAGACAAGTTTGTCCTTGAACCTGGAGCTCCACAACCAGCTAGATTGACTAGACTGGCCACCAAGCCCCAGGAATCCTCTTGTCTCTGCCCCTGCCCCTAGCATAAGGATTGCAAGTGTGTACCACTATTCCTTGCTGATAGCTTGGGTGCTGGGGATCCAAACGTGGGTACTCATTTTTATGTGGCAAGCATTTTACCAACAGAGCCACTTTGGAGGTTTCATAGCTCTGTCTCATTTATCTCTTATCTCAGTTTCCATTACAAAGGTTGGCACAAATAGTCGATTAAATGTTTTGTGGCCACATAAACTCTATTTTTGTTTTTTTGCCTTGATGAAAGACATACTTGGAAACAAGAAATCCATATTAGCTGAGGAGGCCAGCAACACTGGGGAGCAATAGAGCAGAACCCTGCTGATGAGGCCCTCGCTATTGATCAGGGCTTTGTTTACTGCACTTCATTTCTCAGAACAGTAGTCCCGAGCGTTCACATTCTGAGTAGTCTGCCAGCCCTTATTCCTACCTTTGGATTTCTCTCCCCAACACTAAGACCATCCGACCAAGTGACCTCTCTGTAATCTTCCCCAGCTCAGGCTTTATGTTCTTCTTCATTTTGTGCTCCAGAGAAAGATTTTCTCCTCCTTATCCTCCTCATCTGATAGCATGCCCTACTAGCTCCATGTTGTCCTTCTTAAAAAATTGTTGATGAGTGCACTACTTTCATAAACATCTGGCTAGCAGATAAATAGTAAGAGGTAGGGAGGGGTGTTGGTAGTTTGTATTTAAAGCCTTACCACTCCATTTCTTAAACACCTTACCCAGCCTTCTCTCCTCTCCTTACTACTCATTAAGTAATGATTTCAGAAGGATTTCTCTTTTAGGATTAAAAAGTTATATGCTCAGTAATACTTAATATCCCCAAACAAGTAGCTTAAATGGGGGGCTCAGAATATTATATAGCTTGGTTGATAGAGCACTTGTGTGGCATACACAGAGCCCTGGGTTCGAGCCCAGCACTGCATAAGTCAGGTGTGGTGGTGAATGTCTACACCCTAGCACTTGAGAGGTTCAAAGTTCCTATCGTCTGAGTTCTGGGCCAGCCTGGGATACATGCGATCCAGTTTCAAAACACAAAAGCAAAAGCAAATGTGAGCCACCCAGGTCATTAAAACTTCCTGGCAGCCATATTTTAAGGCTGGGCTTGGAGGCGCATGCCTTTAATCCCAGCACTGGGAGGCAGAGGCAGGCAGATCTCTGTGAGTTCAAGGCCGGCTTGGTCTACAGAGTGAGTTCCAGGACAGCCAGGGCTACAGAGAGAAACCCTGTCTTGAAAAAACAAAAAATGAACAACTAGTTTAAATGAAGGCTGCTCCTCTACCTCAGATTTACCCTCTTATTCCAGTCATATAAAATTTGAAATTATTATTTTTATATGCTTTTTCTATGAAAACAGGGTATGTTAAATGCAACTGAAAAATTAAGAAGTGTTGAATGTCAATAATCCACAGTGATTATTCACAGACTCCAACAAAAAATCATCACCCCAAAGAACAAAATATGTGAGAGCAGTCACAATTCTTCAGGCCTTCAAGATTGTAGAGTGGGGGGGGGGGTGCTTGCTGTCCACGCTTGATGACCTCAATTTGATCTCTACAACCCACATAGTGGAAGGAGAGAACTGACTCCTATTATGTGTGCAAATTGACCCCTGACCTCCACACAAGCATCATAGCATGCTCTTCTCCAACAAATAAATGTAAGAGTGTCTTTTTAAATTAATAAAACCCAGAGTCAATAAATTACTATAAATTGGTCTAGCCACATTTGCAGCCTTTACAAGGAAAACACGGGATCTTAGAGCATATAATTCTTGCTAACAGGGAGCTTGGAAACCAAAATTATGGGGCATTAAGAAAATCTGATATTATGTAAGAGAGCCATTATATACAATATATGGGAGAAATGAGTAATTGTGGGTAATACAGAAATAAAACAGTCTTTGGGAAAATGTCTTTTTGTTGTTTTTGTTTTGTTTGCTTGCTTTGAGACAGAGCCCCTGGTGTTGGCTGGCCCAAGAACTCACTCTGTAACCAAGGATTACCTCTGTTTTCCAAATGCTCGAGTTACAGATGTGTATCACCACTCAGAGTTTATGCAGTGCTGGCTTTATTTGCACTAGGCAAGAACTCTAACAACTGAGCTATATACAAGCTCTGGAAATATGTCTAAACTACCTGAGGAAATTTTAAAATGGGCCTGAGTACATAAAGTAAGATGAGACATTACCAAACAAGGGAATATGAAGTCAGGCAGGGGGGCTGGCTCATTCATGTAACCCAATATTTGATGAACTGAACCATGCAGATGGAGTTCAAGGCCATCCTGAACTACATCTAAGGGACAGATCTTTTTCTAGCCTTTTGAAGAACCTCCACATTTATTTCCATAGGGACTGTGCCAGTTTGTACTCCCACTAGCAGTGAGCAAGTGTTCTCCATCCCCTGTAACCACACCAGCATTTATTCTCATTTGTCCATTTGATTTTGATCTTAACCATTCTGATCAGGGTACGACAAAATATCAAAGTAGTTCTAATTTGTGTTTTTCTGATAGCTAATGATAAAGAGCTATCATTAAAAAGCTAATGATTAAGTACATATGTATATATCTCATTTTTTAAAAATTGGGTTTTGTTTCCTTGATATTTATTGTTTTAGTTCTTTGTATATGCTGGACACTAATCTTTTTTCAGACATATCACCAATAAAGATGTTTTTCCATTCTGTAGATGTCTTCCACAGAGATACTCTCTCATCCATGTCCATTGCTTCTCTATTCATAGTAGCCAGGACATGGAAACAGCTTAGATGTCCATCAGCTGATGAGTAGATAATGAAAAAATGTTACTTTTACAGAATGGAATATCATAAAAAAGTCAGCTGTCAAGACAAATGAAATTCACAGGTCAACTGATGGAGCCAGAAGTAATCATTTTGACAAGGCAACCTACAACAAAAATGACAAATGGCTCATATGTCCTCTCATTGCCAGATGCTTCACTTGGAATGTGCATATAGAGACCTTGAAATTAGTAAGAGGTCCTCGGTGTGTTTTTAAGAGGTGAGGAAGATGGAATGCAGTGGTGTAATGGGGTAAGTGGAATAATGAAACAAGAAAGCCTAAGTGGGGTGTGCAGTGGGAGGGCAGGGTAGAGGAGGGAATACTGGGAGGGATAACTAACAGTAATGACCCTTTGAAAAGGTCACATGGAAACCTAATACTATAAGTTTCCTAAACATATACATACACACATACAAAAAAAGAGTTTAAATGGAATTACCCTTTAATGGGACAACAATGCCTCTGCTAGATAACAAAAAGCCCAGTGCTAGGAATGGGTTACTCTTTTGGAGTTCCTGCAGTGAGGTCCCATAGATCCCCTAAACATCATACACTATTGAAAATGTCCTTAGTCATCCTCTAGAACTTAAAGCGTAAGACCTTCTGTTGGAAACACCATACACACGAGTCATGGAATATGGAGAAATCAAGCTGGTATTAACCTGGAAGCTTCATCGTTACTGTTAGCTTTCATGGTACTAATGTGCTATGCATAGCACCAAAGGTAAAAAGTAGTCATCAATATTACCCAGATGTACATCCTGTTAGCTACAATAATTATCAATGTGACAAGATATACCCATTGGCCCAATAGTGACACAAACATCATAGGAGTAACCACACACTTTCAGATTGGATCTAAGGCCCAATCCACAAAAAGAAACCCATGCCTGGCACCATTGTAGTGACCAGAACTTGTGGCCAGATAGGTCATAGGCTCTAGGAGAGAACATGAAACTATTATTCTGCTAAACTGCCCCACAATGTTAAATGGACTTCTAATGGCTTATTTTATATCCATGGATTAGTACATCTCTCAACCTTTATCAGACAAATTTCTCTCTGCAGTAGATGCCAGTTAACACAGAGCCCCACAATAAGTCAAGATGCTAAGAATAAGAGGCTGTGGAATGCCCATCCCTGAATGGGACATCTATATCACCCTCCTCCTCCCAAAGCCCAAGGTTCATTGCAGAAGAGGAGGTGGAAAGGTTTTAAGAGCCATGGGTGATGGGAGACTTCAAGGAAACAATGTCTTATGGACGCAGCAGGGTAGTCGCACATATAAATTCATAAAAGTCATGATAGCATACACAAGGCCTGCACAACGTCAAGTCAGGCAAAATCCCAGCATGGGAAGAGGATGTACTCACAATGTCCCACCATAGCTGAGGAGCTACTGGCAATTGATAGCTTCTGGAACAAGGACAGTCAGTTTTCTTCAAAGGTGTAATCTCTGGTACGTAGACTGTCCTCCAGTGAATGGCCACACACCCAAGAGAATATGGGTAGCACATATTGGACTCATGGGCTTAAAAAAAATGAGGACAACAAAGTTGAGTGGGTAGGGAAGGGAAGGGTGGCTGCATCTGGGAGGAGTTGGAGGAAGAGGGATGAATATGATAAAAAATATATTGTACTAAAATACCAGAATTAACAATGAAAAAGAAACAATATGAGGGTTTTTAAAAAATAGACATTCTAAACATAAAAATAAAAAACTTTTTCATTGCATGGAATAAAGAGTAAGCACCATTTAAGAGCACAGATTGGAAGACAGATTGAAGCATCTCATTGAAACCATGGTATAGAGAAATAAGAGCTAAGCAGTTTACTAATCTGGAGGCTAGAAGGAGATGCTCCAGCGAATCTAACAGCATTGAAGAAGCATGAGAAATTTGAATGTTCTCATTCATTTGAAGTGATGATGGCCAATAAGTTTCCAGAGCTGGGGGAAAAAAGGTGAATCTGTACATTTAAAAAGCATTCTAAATCCCAAGGAGAACAAATAAAATGAAGTCATGCCTTTATACATTCTACTGAAAATTACACAATGTCAAGAAAAGAGAAAAATCTTTTAAATGACAAGAGATAAAAGGTGGCTTTAAAAAAAAGAAATGGCAAGCTGACTGTGAATGTGCTTCTCAGTCATCATCAGCAGACATCAGAAAACAACAGAGAGCTATCCTCAAAGCTTTGAGGGAAATGAACCATATTTTATATAGAATTCTATTGTCAACTACAGTATTGTCAGCCAAGGCAAAATAAAGACATTTTCGTGTGCGTGCGTGCATGTGTGCGTGTGTGCGTGCGTGCGTGCGTGCGTGCGTGTGTGTGCGTGTGTGCGTGTATGCGTGTGTACGTGTGTGTGTGTGTGTGTGTGTGTGTGTGTGTGTGTGTGTGT
>CAJQZJ010010085.1:5392589-5423209 GCA_907164525.1 Lophiomys imhausi | reverse complement strand
GTGTGTGTGTGTGTGTGTGTGTGTGTGTGTGTGTGTGTGTGTACAAGTGCTTGCTGAGGCAAAAGGCTGCTGTTGGATCTATTTCTGTATTGCTCTCCATTTTATTATTTGAGGCCAAGTTTCTCACTGATCCCAGAGCTATCAATTTACCCAGGCTGGCAGGCCAATGAGTCAGAGATCTGCCTCCTTAGACCTGAGATTTTAAGCAGGCTTCTGCGTCTGGCTCTTTATATGGGTGCTTAGGGATCAAACTCAGGCTTTCACGTTTGCATGGAAAGCCCTTTCTCAACTGATCCATCTCTACAACCCAGTTTTCATACATGCATATTCTAGTGTGGATTACCCAGAGTATCTTTTTGGAAGAACAACCACAGGATTCAATTCAGCATGAGTGAAAAAGAACTCCACAAGGAGAGTACAAGGTGCAGTAGCTGTTATGACACTAATGCTGCATCAAATGCATTTGCAGCTTTCTGCCTTGTCACTCTCCAAGTATAAGAAAGATGACTATGATATTTACTTATAAGTGTTGACTTGACACAGTCTGGAATCACATGGGAAGAAAGTCTCAATGAGGAACTGTCTGGATAAGGCTGGCTGGTGTTTTATGCCTAAGGGAGATTTTGTCCACTGGGTTAACTGAAGTGGGAAGACCTACCCTCAAAGCGGGTGGCATCATTCCCTGAGGTTGATTTCTGAACTATTTAAGAGTTGAGAGACAAAGCTGAGGATAGGCGTGAATGTGCTAATTCATTTCCCTTGGTTCTTAAAAAAAATGTTTTTTCTTTCTTTATTTTATGGTTATAACTGTCTTGCCGGCATGAGTGTCTGTGCATATGTATATAGTGTCCAAGGATGCCAAAGAGGGCATGAGATCCCCTAGGGCTGAGTTACAGATGGCGGGACCTACCATAGTCAAGAGCAGAGAGAATAGGGTTGGATGGATGTGGGTGGCTGGCTGCTCCAGGTGTTTGCCACTTGACTTTGCCACAATGATGGACCTAGAATTGTGAGCTAAAATAAATTCTCACTCCCCTAAACTGTTTTTTTTTATAATAGCTTATCACAGCAACAAAATGAAATTAAGATGATGCCCAAAGTGATTGGTCACCAGCCAGTCTCTCCACAAACCAGGAAATTCACCTTTCAAATGCCTATCAGATTAAGTTTCATGAAGTACCAGAACATTTAAAGAGATTTTAATGCATCACATAATATATTTACAAACTTCTAATATGATACAACACATTACAGAGAATATGTCAATAAGTACATATGAACCACTTTTAATGTATTTGATAATGTAAATTGGTTATGTTGGTAATAGTGATAAAAGAGATTTTTGTTTTTGTTTTTTGGTTTTTGGTTTTTTTTTTTTTTTTTGAGAATCAAACCCAGAGACTGAAGTAGGCAAGTGCTCAACAACTAGGCCATGTTCATAGCCCTAAAATGGTTTTTATTTAAAGAAATAAATAATTTTGGAAAGTAGTGAAAAATAAAAAGAAACCTGAAACAAATATTCATCTACCACTCTGCCACTACCAAGAAGTAAACAATGTTATCCTTTTCTTATATTCCTTGAAGACATTGTATACATTTTTTATAGTTGAAAACATTATATTTTTAGTTTCATTTCTTACCTTTTCCCCTTAGCATTGCCCATTATCAAACTTTCTTTTAACAGCTACATAGTATTTCCATAGTATAAACGTAGTGTATACACTATCATTAGATCTGTATGGCACTTCAAATATTTTCTCTATCATAAAACTGAGGTTTGATAAATCTTTTGGCTTATTCCCTGAGGAGAGATCACTATACTAGTGACTTTTGTGCCACCAAGTCTATGTGCTTTGTCTGAGCCTTTGTGATTCTGATACTGAGGGTTAGGTATGGCTTCCCAGTTTCATGAAAACAGCACTCTCCTGCCCACCCACCAACCTCTGTCAGCATCTTGAAGTGAAGACTTTTGTCTACCTCTGTCTCTGTCTAAACTCCTACAGATATTACCTGACACTTAAAATCTTCAATTCTTACACAAAAGCTCTACTGAAGCTTTGCCATGGGTTCTGAGGACTCTGTTCCATTTCAACGAACTCTGTTCATTGCCTCCTGGGAATGTCCAATTAAAATTATTCACAAAACAGGATGTACCTTTCCCATGGAGCAGCCTTCCCTCTGATTTTCCTATTTCTATATATGGCACTGCAGTTCTTCTAGGGCTCATCCTTGGAGTCGTCTCTAATTCTTTTTCCCCTGGTATAAAGTGATATATTGAGTCAATAGCTCTCCAGATTTTCTTCTGCTTCATCCCATTTAAAAAAAATGTTTTCAATATATTCTCTCCATGGGTTATTATCTTTTTTGAAAGCAAAACAAATTAAGATATTTTAAAATTATTATAAAAATATCAATTTTGAATTAAATAAAAATGGTAAATGTATAAAAACAGACACATTTTAAAAATATTTAATATGTTTTTTCATGTTGTTCTTAGGTTGGTGTTCTGTTCTCTACCTGTCAAATGTATGCTACATCAGCTTTTTATTCCTTTTCACTTATACTGTTTATTTTTTTGCACTGAAAAAGGTTAATTCTCAATAGCAGTTCACTGTATTTGTTTTACCCTATAATATAAAGAGAATAATCCCCAAATAACAACATGTATTATTATGTACAATAAACCTGGAAATTAAAATTTGTTTTTCCTCTTTCCAAGAGATTAAAAGCATTCATCTAAGGAGTCCAGGGACAACGGAAGCTTCTGAAGAAAAGGGGCAAGGCACCAAAGAAGACAAGAGAAGTAGTCTAGATGAACCAGCCTCACAGACTGCCTCAATAGCTGTTTCCTCAAAAATCTACCTCCAGAACAATGTCAAAATGGCTAACTAAGATGGTTCAGCCCCACAAACTGTTCCAGTCAGGACTTCGGGAAAGCCCTGAACTTTCCCATTCAAATATCAGCCTCTGAATACAAACTTCTTAGGACATTTAAGTAGCTGAGCACAAAAAAGACTGGACATCAAATGTTACTATTACCTTGATTAACCATTTTTCCATTCTTATTTAGGCCTCCAAAACAGATTTCCTGCATCCCAAATCAGCAGGAAACAATTTTAAGAGAGCAACATCCCATTCCCAGAATGTGGGTGGTTTTTTGTTGTTGTTGTTTTGTTTTTTTGTTTGTTTTTGTTTTGTTTTTGTCATTTGATGGGTTATAGATGTTTGTTGTATTTAGGGGGATTGGTTACAAGTTGTTAAATGGTCTTGTTAAACAAGGTTTAGGAGGTTAGACTGAAGTATTTCTCTCTTTTTCTTTTCTCTGTCCTTCTTCCTCTCTTATGTAGGGGGGAAAGACTTGAAAAGAAAAAAGGGGATATACACATGATATAGGAATGATAAAAAAGGGATAGATTATTGAATCTGCTCTTACATCTTTGTATATTGATACAAAATTAACATTATATTTGGCTACATTGGTATAGATTTTTGTATATTGATACAAAATCAAGGTTGACTTTTTTTAAGGTATTGTACCTATGTAATGCTTAAAAATGCAATGTGAAGCTTTGGCCTTTTGATAGCAACTATCACAAACTGTTTAGGATAATTACAAGATGGAAACTAATAGTCACTCAAACTTATCATTTTGTTAGGTACTAGGGTGTGTATCACAGATGTTTTCTAGTTAATCAGAAATCAAGTTGCTAAGAGACAAGCAACATTTGCTTATCCAAATATACAGAGATGGATAGGTGGTCTTCAAAAACCTCAAGATATCTGTAGAATATGGCATTCAAAGATGTTCTTTTAAGATTTTTTTGATACTGAGACATGTAAGCTCCTGACAACTCCTCCCATTTTACTCCAAGTAGATAATGAGCATTGAAGAATCTCCATTTGGAGATGGTTGCATTAGTGGCAAGCTTGTCACTGGGCAAGAAAAATCCCATGCTTCAACTGTAGGCAGAATGCTGTCCAAAAAGGTCAAAACTTGAAAGCAGGTAAGTCAACAGCCTAGCTCTGCCAAGACAGGATAAGCAAGTCCTTCACAATTATTGTTTTACAATTAATGTCTGTCAGAGATACTGGGCCAAAAGGCTGAAGATAGATGCTCTAATGTATGGAGAGAAACTGGGGACTGTCCAGGCAGCCAGTTTTCTGTGATTTCTTAGTTTTGGAAACTTCTGGCTCTGCACTTTCTGCATATTCAGATATATTTATCCTTCTCATGTCTCTGATGTGATTGAAGACTAGATAGTTATAGTCTTACAGTTAAATTTTAAGTTGTTTAGAAATTAAAAGGATGTTCTAGGTCTAAGAAGATTTTTTAAGTTAGTAATGCAAGTTAGGATGGAAACTGAGTTAGATATAGACCTTTAAACTTATGGAGATAGATAGATAATAGAATATTAATATCAGTTGTCAAATACATATGGACTGGACATTGGAAATGTATGTTATACCTTATAAGTTTCATAATTGTGGCCTTATTATTCTTAATGTTTTGTATTGTATTTATTATTATAAGAAAAAGAGCATTTTATTGGACTAAAAGGGGGAGCTGTTGGGGGGGGGAAGATACATCTTAAAGTAAAAAAAAGAAGATAGGAAGGTGAAGGGGAAGAGGGTAGGAAGGTGGGACTGGGAGGAGGAGGAGGAGGAGGGAGGGGACTGTGATTAAGGTGTAACTTGAAGAAATAAATAAATGTTGGGAAAAATTATTTTTCCTTTTAACTTAGGCTGTATCTTACTAATGTAATGATATACATAGTCCTGTGTCTAAAATCATTCAAGATAAATATGTTTTAGGAGAAGAAGGTGCACTTTAACTATGTTTTATGGAGTTGTGTTGGTTTAATTAACCTTTAAAGTATAAAACTGCTTTTAAATTATCTTATCTTTGTGGCTGGAGAGATAGCTCGGTAGTTGAAAGCACTTGTTCCTCTGCCAGAGGACCCTGATTTGGTCCCTAGCATTCACGTGTGGCTCATAACTATCTCTATTTCTAGTTCCAGGTGATCTGATACCTTCTTCTGATCTCTATATGCACCAGACATGCATATGGTGCACATGCATACATACAGGCAAACACTCATGCATAGAAAATAAAACAAGTACATCTCAAATGTTAAAAAATGTGTTTTACTTTTGACTGGTTACTGTATTTAAATAATTTAAGTAACCTGTGAGAACTGTTATTTCTAATCTTGGCTCCAGCATCTCATTACCTCTATCCCACTAATATCTCAACTATCCTGTCTGTGTTTCTCTTAGTTACACAGAATATGACCAAAACCAGGATGTTTTAAATATATGTATTCTTTTATACCTTGTTTTTCCATTAACAATATATCTTGGAGATCTTTCTAAATTATCTAGCCACACTATTTCTCATTACTTATCCACATATTGTTCTTCATTACAGAGCAATGGAATCTTTTCTAGACCACCAAGAAGGCTCAGTGGACAAAATTGTTTGCTGCCAAGCCTGGCAACCTAAGTTTGACCCCTAGGAAGTCACATGGTAGAAGAGGGAACTGACTTGTGTAAGTTGTCCTTTAAGAACCCTACAAGTTGTCCTTAGACTTCCACATGTATCTGTGACACACGTTTGCTCCATGTGCCAAAGAAATAATGCAATTTTTCAAAACCCTCCTCTTTCTTCATCCCTTCTGTTTGGACTACATCTACAAACTTCTTGCTGGTCTGTATTAGAGACCCCATGCTGTCCAGTGTCCAGACAGATACTGAAGCAAGTCTATTAACTCTGAACAGTTCCCATTTATAAATGTTCAATGGTTTCCACTATCTACTGGATAAAACTCTAGTTCCTTTGTCTACTATGTTCTAGATCAAGTTTATCTTCCCAGCCTTATATACTCCAAATCCTTACTAAGTCTTTCATAGTGAGTACTAACTCAAAAGGAGGATATCCAAGAGTGTCTAACCCATGCTTGTGAGACACACATGAGGATAGCTATGAATGTGGCCCAACACAAACTCACACATTTACTCACAACATCTTTTAGCACTCACAGCATTATGTTCGGTACTTAATTACAGTTTTCCAGAGTGAACTTTATAGATGACAATGTCATGTCACAGTGCTCAAAGATTGACACACTTTGCTGCCATTTCTTCTCAAAGCACAATCTGAAGTAGACTGGCAGGAGAGGAGTTTTAACTTCTAATGAGTGGTGACTGGCTAAAAGGTTTAAGATGGGTGTGGCCATGAGGATGCTGTGAGCATCCTGTATTACAAGGTTCTTAGACTTTTTTTTCATTTCAAACCTGTTTATGTATATAACTAAATATAAATAGGTATTCAAATCAAATGTTTACTGATAATAAACCATATAATTATTTTAAAACAATTCTTATATATATATATATCTTTTATTACTTATGATGACAAAAACAAATTTGCATGCATGAGAGTGATATGCTGCTTATTTTTACATAAAAATTAAATGGAAAATTTAAACTGTTAAATTTAATGTTTCAATGTTTTTCAGAGTGGATAGATATTTTGATTTTATAATCAGTGTTGAGAAGGCCACTTCATATAAATATGCCTTACAAAAGGGCAGAAGTATGCTTAGGGCCATTTCAGAAATTGTTGGAAATTCTTTTAACACCAAGCCAGAATACATTTAATTAGTTCTCACCAAACTCAAGTCTAAATTTAGACAGCGATTTTAAAAATCAAAGATTCTAATACAATACAACCAAAGAGTTATGAATTTGCTACTTACATGCTGAGGAATGATGGTAGGAAAGTATTAGCAGCGTTTGTCTTTCATACTTAAACCATTTAGTTTCTATAAGGTAGTAAAGCTTGTATTCAGAGTGAGGACACTGCAGTTTGTAACATACAGTAGTCTTGAGTGGGAGCCGCGGGGCCTTAAGCATCGACCTGTGGTGTGAAGTCACTCATGGCAGAAAGCCAGCACACCATGTTCAGAACAAGGCTTCAGAAAAGCTGTAGGCTGCAACAGGGGCCAGCACTGTCAGAAACACCCTGCATTTGTTATGCATTTGACTTTAAGTTTTGGGTGCTGTGCATTCAGAAACCTTTCCCTGTTTCAGAATTTTCACTGCTCCCACATTTAGTCACAAAACCCCAGGAGGGGCAACCACCCCCAGTTTAAGAAACTGTCTTATATGTCCTAACTTGATACTTTACATTTAAAACCTCGAGATCTATCTACAAATCTCCTTTTTATGGTTGAGTTACTCTGGGTTTCTTGCAACCAAGAGAATCCTGACTGTAGTTCAGGCCCTGAGGAACTACAGATTAATTAAAAAATAAAACTTAATTTGCTTTTTTAAGGTTTATTTAATGTGTGAGTGTTTTTGCCTATATGTATGTGTGTGGCTGGTACCATGGAGTTCAGAAGTGGGTGTGGGATCTCCTGGGACTGAGGTTATATAGATGGTTGTCAGCTACCATGAGGGTGTAAGAAGAACAAGTGCTCTTGACCTCTGAGCCAACTCTCTAACCCCTAAAAATGATTAACTTCTTAAGTTTTAGTCTTCTGAGGCACTCTGTTTACAGGCTGGGCTGACCTCGCCTTCTTCATTTTGCTACCCCAGCTTCCTGGCCCCTGAAGGATTGAATGATGGCTGAGAGATAAGATCATGGAAGTGGTAACATTTAAGGGATGAGAGAAAAAGGAAAGTACATGGTACAGAGGGAGAGCTCAGATTAGCAGGAGAAAATGCCAAGGAGAAAGGCTTCAGGGAACGAGGGCAGGGTTTTAGAGGAGGACCAAGCAGTCTGGAAGATCTCTGGTGGATTTGCTAGTAACTAGGTCAATGGTTATCTTCACAAGAAACATGTCACTGGTGTTGGGGGCAAAATTGATCTGTTTAGTAAAATGTGACTGGAAGGTAAGGAGGCAAGAGCACAGGCCACAGCTTAGGGAGCCTTGACTGGGTTGAGTAGGAGGGGGCTACAAGTAATAGCTAAAGAGAAATTTTTTCTTTTACTTTTTCTTTTATTTTTTTAAGGAATAAGACCTAAGCACACTAACATCATTTGAGGAAGAAGACAGAATGAGTGACACAGGCAGAAACCTAAAATTGAAAGAACTAATCCCTGGAAAGAAATAGGAGTGAGGGTGGGAACTAGAACCCAACTAGACAGACCTGCCTTTGATGTCCTCTAAAGACAGCAGAATACAGACTTCCTCAATAGCTGTTTCCTCAAAAATGTACAACCAGAACAACTCAAAATGGCTGACTAAGATGGTTCAGCTCCACAGACTGTTGCAGCCAGGACTTCAGTAAAATCCTGAAGTTCAGCCTTTGACTACAAACTTCTTAGGACATTTAAATAGCTGAGCACAAAAGGAGTGAACATAAAATGTTACTATTAACTTGTTTAACCATTTTTCCTTCTTATTTGGGCCCCAAACAGGTTTTCCACATCCCAAATCAGCAGGAAGTAATTTTAAGAGCGTGACATCCCATTCCCAGAAGGTGGGGTGGGTGATTTTTTTTCTAACCCCTTTGGTCATTTGATGGGTTATAGATGTTTGTTGTTATTTAGGGGGATTGGTTCCAAGTTGTTAAATGGTCTTGTTAAATAGGTTTTGGAGGTTAGACCCAGGGATTTCTCTCTTTTTCTTTTCTCTATCCTTCCTTCTCTCCTATGTAGAAGGGAAAAGACTTAAAAAAATGGGATATATACATAATATAGGAAATGATAAAGAAAAAGAGACAGATTACTGAATATGCTTTTTTATCTTTGTATATTGATACAAAATTAAGATATATTTGACTACATTAGTATTGATCTTTGTATATTGAGACAAAATAATGATTATATTTGACTACATTGGTATTGATCTTTGTATATTGATTCAAAATTAAGGTTAACCCTTTTTAAGGTATTATACCCAGGTAACACTTAAAAATGCAGAGTGAAGTTTTGGCCTTTTGATAGCAACTGTCACAAACTATTAGGATAATTAAGAGATGGAAACTAATAGTCATTCAAACATGTCATTTTGTTAGTTACTAGCATAGTTTATCACAGAGGTTTTCTAAGATAACCAGAAATCAAGTTGCTAAGAGACAAGCAACATTTGCTTATCCAAATATATGTAGATAGATAGGTGGTCTTCAAAAATCTCAAGAGATCTGTAGAATTGGGCATTCAAAGAAGTTTTCTTAAGATTTTTTGATATTGACACATGTCAGCTCCTGACAGTACCCCCTATTCTACTCCAAGTAAAGGATGAGCATTGAAGAGTCTCCATTTGGAGATGGTTGCGTTAGTGGCAAGCTTGTCACTGGGCAAGAAAAATCCCATGCTTCAACTAGAGGCAGAATGCTGTCTGAAAAGGACAAAATTTGAAAGCAGGTAAATCAACAGCCTAGCTCTGCCAAGCAAGGTAGGCAAGTCCTTCACAATTCCTGCTTTACAATTAATGTCTGTCAGAGACACTGGGCCAAGAGGCTGAAGATAGGTGCTCTAATATGTGGAGGGAAATTGGAGACTGTCCAGGCAGCCAGTTTTCTGCGATTTCTTAGTTTTGGAAACTTCTGGCTCTGCACTTCCTGTATAATCAGATATATTTATCCTTCTCAGTTCTCTGATATGGTTGAAGACTAGATAGTTATAGTCTTACAGTTAAATTTTAAGTTGTTTAGGAATTAAAAGGATGTTCTAGGTCTAAGAAGATGTTTTTAAGTTGGTAATGCAAGTTAGAATGGAAATTAAGTTATGTATAGAACTTTAAACTCATGGAGATAGATTAGATAATTAAATGTTAATATCAGTTGCCAAATATGTATGGACTGGACTAGAATTGGGAATATATGTTATACATTATAAATTTCCATAATTGTGGCCTCATTATTAAAAAAAAAGAATTATTACTTCTGCGAGAAGGGGGAAAGGGTGGGAGGGAGGGGCCAGGAGGGGTGGAAGGAGGGGACTGTGATGGAGATGTAACTTGAACTAATAAATAAAAGTAAAAAAGAAGACAGCAGAATACAATAAAATACAATACAGTACAGTACAATACAATACAGCCTGCCAGGAATTCTAAACTCATTAGCTATATTAGCCAAATCAGGACTGAGCAGAAATGATGACCTTGGAAATGAGAAGCTGAAGCAAAGCATACCTGAAAATCAAAATTATCTCTGTACGTAAGAAGACAAGGTTATCTACTGACAATCTAAGAGGGAATAGAGATTAGATATAGAAATCTTTAAAAGTATTTGTTGGAAACAGGAGAAGTTGATCAGAAAACAGACCCAAGTACTTTTAGATAGTAATTAAAATGGTTGTGTTATTTTTCTCCACAGTACTCAGCTAAGACACCAGTGACATGGCTTAGAACCAGACTGTATTGGTCCAGGGCAGGGAGACTGTACTTAGAGTAAGATGAACAGATAAGATTTTAAGAAAGTTAACAGTACTGCCAGTGGCTAGTGGAATCAATGCTAAGGAGAGTGAAGTTAGATATTAATGTGAAGTCTGGAGACGATAATGACTGATGGGGATAAGTGTGTGAAAGTTGCATAGAAAGATTATAAACAACCTGGTATGGTGGGCAGCACTTAGAATGTGCACCCTTGGGAGCTGGGGGAAGGCTTGAGCAACATGATAGCCCGTCTCAAAAAACAAATTCTAAACATACAGAATTGGCTGGCTTTTTGCCCTACTTAACTCCTTTTGCCCTTTCTCCCTTCCAAGGTGATATCCCTATGTAGTCCAGGCTGGCCTCAAATTCATGGTCCTCCTACTTCAATGTCCAAAGTGCTGGATTACAGGTGTGTGTCACCATTCATGGCTTCAACTGATTTTATGATCTATTCCTTAGTGAATGAACAAGGGAAGAAGGCTGCTAGAATTTATGAAAGCCCCTAGACAAGTGAGCTCTATCATCTTTAGGTTCAGTGTTTCTTCATGTAGCACACTTAGGGAACATACATCCATGCTACTCAAAGTGCAATCTACTGGCCAGCACCATTGACGTCACCTAGGTGTTTGGAGACAGTAGAATCTTGGGTCAATGGTCGCATCCCAGAACTAGTGAATCACAACCCACTTTTAAACAAAAATCTCAAATGTTTCACATGTCCATTAAGTTTAAGAAACACTCAGTGGGGACTAGAAGTTAAGAGCACTTGCTGGTCTTACAGATGGCCTAGATTTGGCTCCCAGATCCCACATGGCAGCTTATAAACAATCTGAAATTCTAGTTCCAGGGAATCCAACCCCCTTCTTCTGGCCTCTATGGGTACAAGGGATGCACATACATACATGTAGGTACTCATACATCTAAAATAAAAATAATCTTTTTTTAAAAGAAACACTGAATGAATTGATGAGGGAGTACAGGATCCCCATGGTTTATTTATCATAATATTGTCTATAATATGCTAGGAGAAATAAAAATCCAATTTTCTGTATTTGATATTCTTATATTTTTGGTTGTGAGCCTAGCCTTTAATGGCTAAGGCATCTCTCCAGCCCATCTTTGATATTCTTAAGCATACAGACTCAATGGATTTCTCTCATTCCAATCTACAGCTTAAATTTTTCTCCCACAATTCGTAGTCCTCTACACTAAGTGGTAATTTCACCCCTTACTCCAAATGTTGTTATTTTGTTGGCTCAAAAATCTATAGTATATCCTCATTAGCATATTTATCTCTAAATATTGTATTTATGTAAAACAGGTTGTTTCTGTGATCTAGTCCTGTGGTGTAATTCTGAAAACTTAACATATTCTTTTTTTTTTTTTTTTCCTGGCTGTCCTGGACTTGCTTTGTAGACCAGACTGGCCTCAAACTCACAGTGATCTGCCTGCCTCTGCCTCCCCAGTGCTGGGATTAAAGGTGTGCACCACCAGGCCTGGCCTCTGTATATTCTATCCTTATCCACAGAATTTATAAAAAGTTTCCAAGTTGATGGTTAATCCTGTTAACCTGTTGAGATTTAGAACTACCTTGGAGTTAAATCTCTGAGCACTTCTGTGATGGATTCTCTAGATTAGGTTAGCTGTAGTGGGAAGACCGCCATAACATACAAGTCAAATAAAAAAGAGAAAGGGAGTTCATCACTGGCATTTGTCTGTCTCTGCTTCCTGGCTATGGATACAACATGACAAGCTCCTTCAAGTTCTTGTTGCTATGACTTCCAAGCCATAGTCGACTGTACCCTGGAACTGTGAGCTGCCTTTGTCAGGATATTTCTGTCACCTAATATGGACAACTAATATGGAAAATTGTTACCAGGAGTGGGGTTGTTGCTGTCATAAACCTTACCATGTGGATCTTAAGACTTTGGAATGGAGTTGTGGGAGAAACATGTAAGAGTCTGGAACTTTGGGGTAGAAAAGCTCTTTGATGATGTGAATGGCTGTTTTGGTGATAATTAAGAATTCCATAGACAAGAAGGTTGTGGATAGTAGAGATCTGCCTCCTCAGGCTTCAGAGGAGGATGGGAACTCTTTTGGAAACAAGGGTAGAAGACATTCATGTTATATTCAGGCAAAGAATCTAGCTACGTTCTGCATATGTCCCGAAGATTTAAGTGAAGGTGAATATAAAAATAATAAACTAGTCAGGCATGGTAGAACACACCTTTAATCCCAGCACCCCGAAAGCAAAAGGAGGTGAAGCTCTATGAGTTCAAGGCCAGCCTGGTCTACACAGCGCCTTCCAGTCAGTCATAGCTTTGGAGTGAGATCTTGTCTCAAAACAATAATAACAACAACATCCAAGCCAACAGCACCAGCAACAAGGCAAAGTAAAACAAAACAACAGACTAATGTGCTCGGTAGGGGAAGTTTCAAGGCAGTGTAGCATTCAGCCTCAACAGACTAATGTGCTCAGTAGAGGAAGTTTCAAGGCAGTATAGCATTCAGCCTCAACAGACTAATGTGCTCGGTAGAGGAAGTTTCAAGGCAGTATAGCATTCAGCCTCTGTGGCATGGATTTTGTTCACTGCACTTATCTTGGTCTGCAGCTAAAAAAAAAGAGAAACCGGTGAGCAGAATTTTTCTTTTTTAAATGAATAGTTTGTCAAGAAAAAGATTGGGCAAGTTTAAGTTGCAGTCAAGACACACACTAAAAACAGGGCCTAGTTCAAGAGAAATTGTCTGTTCTTCACTAGAACAACAGAAAAATGCCATGAGGGCAAGATCCCAAACATCAAAGGCTCCATCTTGTGCCAAAATAAATTTATTTAAGAGCAGAGGGCCTGAGCTGAGAATGCCACTGGAGGAGCTCCTTGCTTCTGGAAAGTGACTCCCTAAGGAAGTATTTCCCTATGGTTAGCAAGCATAGGTTGCTGTAGCTGTAGTCCGAGGAGGCAAGTCTCCATCCTGAGCTGTCAGCAGAATTTAGAAGTGTCAACTATATGGTACTAGTTGGGTAGGCATGTAAGATGCAAGATTATGGAGATCGAGTCTTATACCATAGTTTCAGAGAGCAACTGAGCCTAGGCAATATGGCAAACTGGGTGTTCCTGAGAGGCTGTTGTATAAAACTATGAAAGTGAAACCCAAATTTCAGCAGAGATCCCAGGATGTTAGAGATGCCACAATCATGGTATGTCTGCCAAGGTTGCAAGTGTGGAGCGGAGTTGACTCAACACAGAGGCTGTGAGGTTGGAGAGATGCTTGGTTGTTAAGCTTCTCTTGCAGAGGACTTGCGCTCATTTCCCAGCACCTCTGTAAGAGTTCAAAACCATCTATAACTCCAATGGGACTCCACTTCCAGGGGATCCAATGTCTTCTGATCTCTGTGGGCACTACATGCATATATGTGGCACACTTGCTTATATGTAGGAAAAATATTCATAGACAAAGTTAAGAAATAAAACTTTCTTATAGAGACTGTGTCCTGCAGGTAGCAGAGCAAATGGGGTAGGGCAACCTAGGCCTTTTAGGTCCAGATGATTTCATCATGAGCTCTAGGTGCCCAACATGGATTTAAAGATTATGTTTGCTCTGCTGGGAGTTAGTCTGCTTTGGTCTGATCTTTTCTTGTTTCTCCCTTTTGGAATGAGCATGTTCACTCTGTGCTTTCATATGTTGGAACTATGTAATGAATTTTCTGTTGTTGAAGGGGCTCACAGTGAAGAGTTGCCTTAGTCTTAGAAAAGACACTTATGCCTTGAATTAGGGCTGTCTAAGATTATGAGTATGGGGACTTTTTTGTTTTTTGTTTATTTATTACTTCAAGTTACATTTCCATCACAATCCCCTCTCTCCATCCCTCCCAATTCCACCTTTCCCCCATCTTTCCCCTCTTCCACCTATCCTACTCCTCTGGAGTGGGTTGCCCCTACAATCAGCCCCTCTCAGCTCAACAGGCATATGCATGTTAAGAGTTTCCTCTTGCACTAGGGGGCCTATATAGCAACTCCATTAGGGCAAAGTGTCCCACTAACAGGTAACAAGATCTGTGTTCCTGTTCCTTTTGGGGTGTGGGTTGTAAGATAGTTATCCTATACTATATGGCTAAAATCCATTATAAGCGAATAGATGTAATATGCATCTTTCTGAGTCTGGGTTAGCTCACTCAGGATGAGCTTTTCTAGTTCCATCCATTTGGCTTTGAATTGCATGATTTCCTTGTTTCTGATAGCTGAGTAGTATTCCATTGTGTAAATGTACCACATTTTTTTAAAAATCCATTCATCAGTTGAGGGAACGTGTGCTGTCATTTGAGTTTTTGATCTTAGCCATTCTGACAGGTGTGAAATAGAATCTCAGAGTTGTATTTCTCTGATGATTAAGGATGCTCAGCACTTCTTCAAGTGTCTCTTGGCCATTAGAGATTCCTCCTTTGTGAATTCTTGGTATAGCTCTGTTCCCCATTTTTTGATTGGATTATTTGGTTTCTTGATGTTTAACTTCATGAGTTCTTTATAAATTATGGATATTAGCCCTCTGTCGGATGTAAAGATCTTTTCCCAGTCTGTAGGTTGCGTATTGTTCGAATGACAGTGTCTTTTGCCTTACAGAAGCTTTCCAGTTTCATGAGGTCCCATTTATTGATTGTTGTCCTTAGAGCCTGAGCTGTTGGTATTCTGTTCAGGAAGTTGTCACCTGTGCCAACGAGTTCCAGGGTTTTCCCCATTCTCTCTTCTATTAAGATTTAGTGTGTCAGGTCTTATGTTAAGGTCTTTGATCCACTTGGACTTAAGTTTTGTGCAAGGTGATAAGCATGGGTCAATTTGCATACTTTTGCATGTCTAGATTATGGGGACTTTTGAAGTTGTACTAAATGCATCTGCATTATGATGGCTATGATCTTGGAAATACAAGGTAGAAGGTAGTTGTTTAATAGTAAAATTGAGTGTCAAGTTGATAAGGGAAAGAGTTGTGACGGTTAACTTTGTCAACTGAATGGAATTTAGAACCACCTTGGAGACAAATCTTTGGACATGTCTGGGAGTGGTTTTCTAGATTAAATTAACTAAAGTGGGAAAATCTACACTAACTTCCAAACCATATGAAAATGAAAAAGGGAGCTGAGCCGTAGCATTCATCCCTCTTTGCTTCCTGTCTGCTGCCTCGGGTTCTGCTCCCATGAATTTCCTGCTGTGATGGGCTGTAAGCTGGAACTGTGAGCCAAAATAAGCCTTTCTTGAAGTCCCTTGTGCCAGGGTATTGTCACAGCATAGGACAGGTAACTAATATGCCAAGTGAGGACACACAGCATCAGAAACATACATGGCATCCCTTAAATGGCTATTAGTTAACCATTACCCGGTTAGTCGGCATTACCCAGAATTCCCTTACATGTTATCCTGGCCCTTCAAAATCTACCTCCATATATCAAAGCAGCTTACTTGTTTATTTCCCCATTCCTTTCTTTCTTCACAAATATTCCATATTCTGTAGCTAGTTGTGTTTGCTCAGACCTGCAAGTGTTTCTGTATAGGGTAAAAAAAATATCTACCATATCACCTTACCTTTGGATCATAGCTCCTTAATGTGAATAGCAAGGTTTTGTATAAGATAAACAATAGGCTTCTTTTCAGTCTGAAAATTCTTTGATTTCATGTATCATAGCCAAATTTCCTCAAAATATATGCTAGAAAATTAGTCTAAGTAAAATAAAATTGAATCAGTGCCAAAAAACCATTCTAAGTAAAATTCTTAAGTTAGCAATACACACACACACACACACACACACAGAGTCTTCATCTGCTGTCTGGCCAGTCTTAAGGACTGACAGACACCTCATAACATTCCAGCGTTTTGAAGTTGTTACATGTCTTACAAATGGGTTTAACCCACTTTTTAAACCTCCCTTGCCCCCTTTGTGTAAAGACAAATTCAAATCCTTCAAAATAAATTAAGTCATGAAAGAGAAAGAATGGAAACTTGAGCAAAATTCCTTTCTAAAGTCAATGTGGAACCAATTTCCAGAGACATGAGGGATCTGGAGAGCTTCGCAAGTTAGTATCAACCTGATCCTGCTGATACCAACTGAGGACATCCATGTTGGTGGGCATTTTCATAGTGGTTTTTTAGAGGCCACCCTTATTGATTTAGGCTTCTATCAAGAACAGATTTCCTCCGACTGTTGTGGGTTTTGTTTTAATGAGCCGGTCTTTCAAGTGTTGTTACGTACATGGCCCAAGTCGGTGTTGTAAGAAGGAGGGTGAAAGCCATTTGTCTCCGCAGGTCCAAGAAGTCTTGAAGCGAAATTGTGGAGGCTCGAGGCGGTTCGATATTGAACAGGAGGGGGTTTTAAACTGTTGCAGGGAAAGGTGTCCGCGATGTGACAGCCACAGCACAAGCCTTTGATGTGCTACCTCCCTTGGCCAGTCAGCACTAGATCATTAACAGTCTCTGGCCTCTGGGGCGTTTATCCTTGCCCCAGGCCGATTCCTTTCGTACCCACTAGGCCCTTCCCATTCCGGCCTCTGGGATCCCGCGCTCCCATCCCCCTTCTTCCTTCCTTTCCCCCCCCCCCCCCCCCCTTTTCCCTTTCCTCGTCCCCTCCCGTTTCTCTCTAGGCCCTCCAGCCCAGCCCACTCTGCTTTCTCACTCCATCTTCTCCAGCGCACGTTCGCGCTCCCGCTGAGAACGCCTCCAGCTCCCTCCTCCGTGGGCGGTGCCGCGGGCCGGCTGCGCGCAGGCGCGCTGAGCGGCGGGAGCAAGGGAGGGGGTGCCGGCGGGCTCCGCGCATGCGCGCGCCGCTCTGCTGGGCAGGGTTTGGTTCGGGTCTTTCCCTCGCTCTGTCTGGGCTGCCGGGCTTCTACAGCTGTAGAGGCGCTTAGCTGCACCATGTTTCTCCACTCAGTCAACCTCTGGAACTTGGCGTTCTATGTCTTCATGGTGTTTCTGGCGACCCTGGGGTTGTGGGATGTCTTCTTCGGCTTCGAGGAGAACAAGTGCAGCATGAGCTACATGTTTGAGTACCCCGAGTACCAGGTACGGCCCCCCTTCACTTGCGCGCCCGCGTCTCCTGGGCTCCTCTCCGGCGCAGGCGAAACGTTCCCGGGTCGCAGCCCTCCTGGCGCTTGAAACCAGTCTCCTCCCTGGTGCTGGGCTAGGCGTCCTCGCCTCCGCGGCCCCTCGTCCCCCATCCCTGGGCTCCCAGACCCCGACTCCTGACCCGCTGGGCACTGGCTGTCCCATCCCCAGAGAGCCAGCCCCCGTCCCTCTCTCTGATCCCTATCCTTCTTGGACCCTCTTTTGCTTGCAAGAAGATGAATTCTCTTCGCGCCCAGTGATGGGCATGTCAGATTCCGCTTTTCTGGAAAGAAACACCGCGTCTGCAGAGTTGCCAAGGCTGATTTAAAAAGAGGCTCTGAGGGTTTACCTCTGGGTGAAGTGAAAGACTGGCCAGATAAATAATTAAACTGAAAACTATTTAGTTCCCTCCTGTGGAGAATTTTGCGGATCCACCTGTTCTGTAGGTTCTGAGTCCGTGGGTTGTGCGTACCTGTGTCTTCGCAAGCCTCTGAACAGTCAGTGATCTGCATAATCTATTAGGATATCTATTATATTCATTTGCATGCACATTGTATTTCATGGTGTTATTTTGTTTTCTCACTGGTTTTAGCAGGGTCTGCCTCGCCTCTCACCGCCCCACCTCCTCCGTTCCAATTTGAATGCTTTCAATTAATTGCTTCATTTGTTCTACATAGTAGAATCTAGAATTTCATTCATGACCAGCTGTAGAAAGAGATGATGACAAATTACACAGCTGCCAGGAGAAATTTCCCTCCGGTGATATTTTTCTTGAGATTCCTAAACGAATCTCTTAATTTTGGAATATCTATTATAATAACTCGTATAAATTATGCATAATACATTTTGATAAGGCACTTTCTTTGTATACTTTTAAGATCATAGCAGATTTTTCTGTGGGGTGAAGAATGAAAATCACGATTGCTTCTGTGTACAGGTCCTTACAGAGGCATCCTGTTTGATGCGTCTCTTATTTACATTTAAAAACTGAGGTTTAAATTGCTGAGGATCATCCTTTCCCATGGAAATATTCTAGTAAAAGAGTTCTTACCTTGATTTTTCATCAGCGGTTATGAGGGGATGGGAACATTTGATTTCAGATGTTATTGGAGATTTTTGACAAGTTGGTGTTAATTCCTAAGCTAATAAACTGATGTGATGTTGGTTTGTGTGCATTCGACTCTTAATAGTTCAATATATGAACTTTAGTTTTTTTTCTTTTAACTGGAAATAGAGTTCATTATGATTCCCTTTCATTGTCTATGGTTTAATAATTTGAAAACTCTCAAGATGGAAATAGGTTGCTTTAATTTAGTACTGTATTAGATGAGGACTTTGGTTACAATAAAATCATGTTAGAACAATAGTTACCATTTATTTCTAGATTTCCGGCAATTATTGAATCTATTTTAATATTTGCAATAGTAGAAATTGCCTTCCTTCATGTTGGGGAACAAAGCATATGGATTCACAGATGTGTCTCCTGCCTCATGAAATTAACTAGAAAGAGAAAATTAGTGTCGCTAACACAAAGGGCTATTGGGCTTTTTTTTTGTTGAGTTGTGGATGTTTAGTTATTTTGGTTCACATTGCCTCTTTGGAATTTGACACTTGCTAATTTGTGTAATAATCACAGTAATTAATAGTCACCGTGGTAGAAGTCTTAGCACACATTTTTAGCCGACTTTTTATTGGTCCTTCCAGTTTGAATGAATTATGTTATTTTACAAACAGAATTAAGGCCCACTTATAGAAATGAGCTTTTTGAATAAATAGTGAGATTTTAAGATAATTGAGCTTGTTAAGAGCCAAATGGTTTTCATGTGAGTAAAACTGTTCTAAAGATAGTTTATATATCGCCTTTTAAATTAGCATTTCTACAGCTTTCTAATTGTGCAAGGTTGACATCCAGCAGGTGGCATGTCCTACCTATTGCATTTTCATCTTTCTTGAGGCCTGTTTTTATTTGTGTCTTTCATAGCTAGTCAGCAGAAAATGATAAATGACATTTCTTTCTTTTTTTTTTAAAAGTGAGATAGGAATTTGAAACTCTTTGCAAAAATGAAATGAATTTTGAATTTAAAATAGTTCATCCCTTGCCTGTATTTTCCTGGATGCTTTTATTTGGAGTTACTTGAATATTCTATGGTTAGATCTTAAGTCTGCCACATCCCTTATGGCTTCTCGCTTTATGATGCTAATAGGGCCAAACTGTTGCTCTCCTGCACATAATTTTTGGCAAATTGAAGAATTTGAGAAGAAACACCTGAGTTGTTTTCTCTCATTTGGCTCAGTTCGTGTGTGGCCTAATGATTGCTCTCTGAAAGGAAATATTGATGGTGAAAATATAAATCATGTTTTATAATAAACCATGTTGATGTTTATTTAGACAGTCATTTATTGAGTGACTAGGTCCATTTGTCATGAAAGGGAATTAGTAATGACAGCCCCTATGTGTGTAATATATGTATTTTAGCAAGAAAAGAGATAAGAATATAAAAATCAGTTATAATGTAGCAAGAGACTGTGTACCAGGCTTTTCAGAGAAGAAACAATACACTATACATTTGTATCGGGTTTTCAATTGAAAAGATGTTAATTGAAGGGCTGAAGAGATGACTCAGCAGTTAAGAACACTAGCTGCTTTTGCATAGAGCCCGGGTTCAGTTCCCAGCACCCATAAGGTGGCTTGCAACCTTACTTAACTCCCGTTCCAACCAGACAACCTCTTCTGGATCCATTGCACCATCCAGACAAAACACAAAAAATATTAAATGAATCAACGGGAGCAGGAGAGGTGACTTTGGAGATGCAGGTCATTTGGTTAGCAGGTATGAAGGAAGGAAAGCACCAGGATATGTTATCTGATCAGCATTTATAACGCACTACCATTGATGTAAAAGGTAGAAAATAATCTAGAAACACATTTGCCTGTATATATCCAAAATATTTGTCAGCACTCATAAGTTGATTAACATTGGTTGTCATCTCTGGGATGGGGAAACTGAATAGCTGAGGGACCATGAGTAAGAGGCATTCTTTTCAATGCCTATCCTTTTGAAGTTGAAAAAAATTAAATAGATTAAACACAAATTTTAAAACATGACATGTGTAAGTTATAAGGAATGAGGCAGATGTTGGAATGAAAATTTAAAAGCTTCCCTTGCTTAGGTCTTTATTATTTATGTGTGCAGTATGGAAAGACATCAGGTAGGTGCTTTAGGAAGATACTTTGGTAGCAGTACGGACTAGATTGTAGCAGCGAGACTGTGACAAGAAGAAAGGCCTGTCTGAAAGGTTAAATTATATCTAGGTATTTTTTCCTGTTTTAATCAAACAGGAGTCCTTAGAACTATGCTTAGATATAGTTCCAGTCAAGGGCTGAGAGCTCCTACTACTAAGAACTTTAAAATGTCTGCATTGATTTTCATAATTTTTTTTCTTTTCGGTTATACACACACACACACACACACACACACACACATACACACACATATATGCATGTTTGATAAAATAAGACCCTTGCTTTCTTGAGTCAGCATTCTCTAGCAGTTGAGGCATTGTTAGAATGCTTGTCTTTTGGGAGGGGTTTGAGTTGGCAGTGAGTAAAGGCAGTACACACGGCACCGTCAGAATCATGGAGGGAGGGACTATTTAACGTAAAGTTCACTGATCTTCAGTAAAGGTCTTTTGTGGGTGACAATCTGTGTATTTTAAATTGTCCATATAAAATAATTTATATTAGAGCCCTACAGCTGGGTTTCTCTATGCTTCTCTTCCCTCAGCATCCCTCCGGTTGCCTTCCCTGTCCTCTCCCTCACCCCACTATAACCCATTACTCTGCCTGAAGATGGACTTTTGCCATTTGCCTGCATTTCTCTTGTTCTCTCCTCTCCTTTCCTTTCCCTTCCCCTCCTTCAACTCTCCAGTTCCCCTACCTTTCCCCTACCAGTGTATTTTTAAAATATGTACATATTGTTAATTTTTAAATGCTATTAATGTTTTATAACAAAATTGCCCATAAAATAGTATGTTAGGAAATATGCCAAATATACTGTTTTGCCTCCTTTTTATCTTCAGACAATTATTTATTTTTAGATATTTTTATAGTTTCTTGTGCTCTTTTTTTAAAGATTTATTTATTTATTTTATGTGTATGCATGCTCCACCTGCATGTACACCTGCAGCTAGAAGAAAGCAATGGATCACATTGTGGATGGTTGTGAGCCACCATGTGGCTCCTGGGAATTGAACTCAGGACCTTTGGAAGAACACTAGCCAGTGCTCTTAACTGTTGAGCCATTTCTCAGCCCAGTATCTTGTGTTGTAAATTAATGTTCAGCATAGCTCAAACGTTGTCTACTAAACTAAAAAGCATTGATGTACTATATGTATACCATCGCCTCAAATTATGTTCTTATTTGGGAACAGTTAAGGGATTATTTCTTTATTCTATTATCTTTTTGTTTTTGTTTTTGTTTTTTGAGACAAGTTTTCTCTGTGTATACCTGGTGGTCCTAGACTCACTCACTCTGTAGACCAGGCTGGCCTTGAACTCACAGAGATCCACCTGCCTCTGCCTCCCTAGTGCTGGGATTAAAAGTGTGCCACCACACCTGGATACAGTTGGTATTTCTGTATTTGGTATATTAGAGAAGATAATTTAAAGTGCTAACCTGTTAAATAATAAGCATATAGTCCTGTAGATGCTTGTAGTGGTGTAGTTGGTCTGGATTATGGTAATGTCCTCAATGGAATATTCTGGAATCTACACAAATGATTAAATGATTAGAGTTGTTTGAAAAATTATTATTATTATTATTTTAATTTTTATTTCTTCAAGTTACAGCTCAATCACAATCCCCTCTCTACTCCCCCTCCGGTTCCCCCCTCCCACACTCTTCCCCTTTACCCCCCCCAACCGCTTCCTTTTTTAAGTTTAAGGTATATTTTCCCCCCCCAACAGCTCCCCCTTTCAGTCCAGCAAATGGCTCTTTGTCTTATAACAACAAATACAATACAAAACAACAACATTAGGCCACAATTATGAAAATTATAAGGCTTAGCATACATTCCCAATGTCCAGTCCATATGTATTTGGCACCTGACTTTAATGTTCTACTATGTAACCATTTCCATGAATTTAAAGATCTATATCCACCTCAGCTTCCATCCTAACTTGCATCTCCATTTTAAAAACATCTTCTTAGATCCAGAACACCCTCTTAATTCCTAAACAACTCAATATTTAACTATGAGACTCTAGCTATCTATTCTTCAACCACCTCAGAGACCTGAGAAGGATAAATATATCTGAATAAAAAAAAGGCAGTGCAGGGCCTGCAGTAGAATTCTTTTTTGAGCAGAGACTTCGTCCCCCCCCCCCCAGCAGTATTAATAGCATTTACAGTTTCATACAGTGGGAATTTTTTTCATCAAGTATGTTTTATATTTCCAAGTTACTGATGTATTGATATCTGTTTAAATCTATGATTCAATATAATGTTTTTAATGATATCTGTTATTAAAAAGAGAAAGAAAGGAAGGGCACTTCAGGTATGGTGATGTACTCCTGTAATGCCTAACATTTGGGGGACAGTGGTAGGAGGACAGGGAGTCAAGACCAGCAGAGCCTGCATAGTGAGAACCTGCCTCAAAGACAGGAGTAGAAGAGGTTACTCCTTTAATAAATGCCTACCTTTGGGGATGACATTAAGATCTTGCATATGTTATATTGAAAAGAATTTTGTATGCAACCGTAGGGTTTGCAAAGTAGCTTAAGGCTTGCTGATGATCCCTGTGCCTGGTCCATGAATTGAAACTGATGCTAATTCAGTGGAGTGTTTATGGTAAGGAGAATGTGCGCATCTTAAGATTTTTGTCGTAAAGTTTGGATTATTTTGTTAAACCATCATAGTTAAAACATTGTCAAACTTCCTGGGGCTGCAGAAATGGCTCAGTAGATGAAGGACTTGCCATGCAGTCTCAAGGCAGTCCCTGAGTAGATCCTCAGCACACAGGTAATAAGTGGGCATGATAGTCTGTGCCTGTAATCCCGGTGCAGGAGGCAGAGACGGGCCAGGCAAGCCAGCTGAATCTGTGATCTCCAGGTTCAAGAAGAGATCTTGTTTCAAATGAACAAGTAAGTTGGAGAATAATTGAGGAAGATATCCAGTGTTGATCTCTGGCTTCCACATCCGCACACACATGCATCTGCAAATGCATATGTACACACACACATGAATAAATATGTATGCACATACACAACACAATAACATGCTTTGTTTAAAGTTGTAGCAACTGCACTATTTAGGTGGGCCTGAGTAAAAGGAGATACTTATAAAGTAGTTTAAAATGCAAAAAGAATTGATTTTATCATGGAAAGCTCTTATCCTCATTTTAAAGTATAATTGATAGCTGATTCTAAATTAAATACATTTCAAAGTACGTTTATATGAAACTTTCTGACATATACCAGTGACATATAGCCATTGTCAGGGAATATTTTGACTGATTGACATTTGTTAGAATTTCAACTATATGTGTCCTTTAATTTACATTAAATCTAAGTTATATTAATAAAAGTGATAAAAAGATAAAAATGGACCTTTTTGTTTATTTATTTTCTGTAGAAAATAGACCTTCCAAAGAAACTGACAAAACGCTATCCAGCATATGAATTGTATCTTTATGGAGAAGGGTCATATGCTGAAGAACATAAAATTCTCCCTTTGACAGGAATTCCTGTTCTCTTTCTTCCTGGCAATGCTGGAAGTTATAAGCAAGGTAGGTACTGGAAGAAAAGAATTGAAGCAATGAAATTCAATTCCAGACTTAGAATTATGTGCATGTTGTGTGAATCAAGTAAGGTAAATGGAAAGCTTATTCTGTTAAATACTATGTCAGACTTACTGGGAGACCCATGTATATACCAATTCCCTTAAGGGGAAACACCCATTAAAAATACAAGGAAAAGAAGAGTTGAAAACTACTTTGTAAAGAATGAGAAGAATCAAATGCCATAGGGTGGGGTAAATGGGTTATACAGGTATTCAAAAATAGTAGAAGAAAAGTTTATGTTGGAAATGAAGTTACTGAGAATGGAATCTGAAGTGTTCAGTGGAGAGATAAATAAAATCCTGCATCATGCTGAATAAGAGAAGAGGTCGGTTTCTTTCCTTGCATGGAGACATGTAGCAGTATGGAGGGATTGCAGAATGATGGGGAGAACAGAAGTGATATGTTCAGGTTCCAAATTCAGTGTTGGCCTGGAGAATGTCAGGAGTTTCTGACATAACAGCCAGATATCCCAATCTGTAGGTAATTTTGTTTACAAACAAAATCTGCTTTGGTTCTTATAAACGTTACAGGAATTGTTAAATAATGAGCCCAGACTTGTCTCAACATGTATGGTAATTACTTATATGTGGTTTTTGTTCATCTACAAAATACTTGTGGAGTATCTACCGTGAGCCAGGGCAGTATCCTAGGTACTAAATATCCAGAGTTGAACAAGACAGTAAGTCCCTTACTCATCAGGTGCATATTCTTATTGGGAAGACAGCCATCAGCAGATGTTTCAGTAATATTAGAAGCTACAAGAAACAAATACGTAGAACAGTGAAGACGGCCAAAGGTAAGTAGTAGGAACATGGCCTGTTTAGAAGAGGTGGCAAGGAAAGGCCCTGGCAAGAGATGATATTTGAGGAGAGCTTCATCATTATTGTTTGGAGAAGTCCCTGATGCAAGAATATGTTTGGTGCATCAGGACCACTATGACTAGAGAAAAATGAAATGAGAATAGAAAAGTAGCTATGACCTATATATAAGATCTGGAAAAGGCTGAGTATTTATTTGAGAGGAATGGGAAACCTGGATGCTTTGGGTAAGAAATTATATAATCTGATTTTTTTGTTTGAAATAATAACACACACACACACATTTACAGTTGTTACAAAGTGAACGTACAGAGAACTAAAGCTTCAGTAAAGAATTAGAAAATTTGCCAGCATTATGGAAACCCCATGTGTTCCTTTATGACTAGAGCTTTCTCTCCTTACACACATGTGTACTTCCACAATTATAACTTTGAGGTAGTAATTGTCATAATTTCCTTTATAGTCTTTTTTTATGTTTATTTATTACTTCAGGTTACATCTCCGTCACAGTCCCCTCCTTTCATACCTCCCAGGCCCACCCCCCAACTTCTCCCCCTTCTCTCACCTTCTCCTCCTTCTCCCACCTATCCTACTCCTCTGGTGTGGGGTGTCCTACATATCAGCCCCCTTCAGTTCAGCAGTCATATGAGGGCTAAGAGCTTCCTCTTGCACTGGGGGGCCTACATGGCAGCACCACTAGGGCAAAATGTCCCACCAACAAAGATAACAAAGTCTATGTCCTTTATAGTCCTAATACCTAAGTGTGCATCCCTAGTATACTCTATTGATTTGGGAGTGTTTTAACCTTTATAATGTATAATCATCCAGCATGTATTCTTTTGTCCCTGATACTCTCCACTCTGTTTTGTCTGTAAAGTCCCCTAAGTCACCAATCACATTATGGAATTTTATCTTCATATGAAGTGTTCAGAATAGACAAGTCATGGAGACAGAGAGTAAGCCAGTGCTTATTAGGGACTAGAGGAGTAGGGGATTAGAGCATGACTCCTCAGGTGGTTGAAATATTTGATTTCAGAGATGGTTGTACAATACTCGCTAGATGCGGTGAATGCACTACAAATCCATGGAATCAGGAATTTTTACACAGGGTGAGTTATGTAATATGTGAATTGTATTTGATAGGATGTTTTAAATGGAATGGCAAACTATTTTTTTTTCTTTTTTTTTGCTAAAATGCATGCTACAGTTTTATGTCCCTCAATGTAATCTCTTTATAATAAAATTTGTTAAAGGATTTACATAGGCAATAAAACAGAAGGAGTGCAAGCAGACAGACAAGTTAGGAAGCAGGGTAGTTAGGGCTAGAAAGATGCTTAGACTAGGAAGATAGTGCTAGAAATCTTGAGAGCTTTACCTAGGGATGTGTGTGGAAGATGGAGCAGGACAGAAGGAACTGATGGATTAGATGTCTTGTGTAAGAGAAAGAAAAAGCATGAATGAGGGATGAATACACAATTCTTACAGGAATCTTCTTACTTAAAATCCTCAGGGACAGCAACAAAATTTCTACTTCTCACTCCTTCCTCTTCTGGCTGTTAGTGTTCCCAGTGAGAGGGAAGCAAGTAAAGGCTGAGTGACCTGTTTACTTTTTATTTATTTACCTTGAAAAATGCTTGGGAAAAGCAAGGCGTACAGCTGCTGGACTAGTCTGTTCTTTTAATTTGTGTGTGTGTGTGTGTGTGTGTGTGTGTATGAGGGAGAGAGATAGATAGATATTAGAGATGGTGCATATGGACATGTCCAAATAGAGGCCAGAGCTCATCCAGGTGTGTTCTTTTATCTCTTGTCTCCTTTCCCTCCCTCCCTCCCTTCCTCCCTCCCTCTCTCTCTCTCTCTCTCTCTCTCTCTGTCTCTTTCTTTCTCTTTCTTTCTTTCTTTCTTTCTTTCTTTCTTTCTTTCTTTCTTTCTTTCTTTCTTTCCTTCCTTCCTTCCTTCCTTCCTTCCTTCCTTCTTTCTTTCTTTCTTTCTTTCTTTTTTTAAAAAGTAGAATCTCATTGAACCTGTAGCTCCTAGATTTACTAGACATCTGGCCAGCAAGCCTCCAGGATCCTTCTGTCTCTCCTGCCCAGGGCTGGGAGTGTGTGGCACTCTGTCTGGCTTTTTACACAGATATTGGATCTGAGTTCAGGGTCTTCATATCTGAGTGGCAAATGCTTTACCAGCTGAGCTATAGCCTCAGCTTCTAAGTTGGCACCATTAGTATGCACCACACTGAAGTAAGTTGTTCATGTTCATGATGGGGTCATTTATAAAAAAACTTCAAAGCAAAGGAGGATGACATTTCAGAATGTTTTGTTCAGTGAACGCTCTTCTCTTTCACGCTGCAGTCCGTTCTATCGGCTCCATTGCACTTAGGAAAGCAGAAGACATTGACTTCAAGTACCACTTTGACTTCTTCAGCGTGAACTTCAATGAGGAACTGGTGGCCTTGTATGGTGGAAGTCTTCAGAAGCAGACCAAGTTTGTACACGAATGCATTAAAACAATTCTCAAACTATACAAGGTAGGAGATGAATATGCAGATCAGTAGTGTAACCTGTCTGCGGCTTTTTCCCCCGTAGGGACACATTTGGTTGTAAACAATATGTTTGTTTATGTTGAAGTCAAAACAACAACAAAAAAAAAATGCAAAATGGTAGTCTTATTTTAAAATATGTCACATCTTCAGTTCAATGCTAGTTTAAAGATCTGAGTTGAATTTGGAATTTCCTAGTTGACTGAGAGATCCATCTCAGAAGATAAGGTGGTGGGCCAGGAAACTGACTCAGCAGGTAAAGGCACCCACTGCCCAGCCCGATGACCTGAGCTCAGCGCCTGGAGCCCACATGTTGAAGGAGAGAAACTGCCCTTCTCCCCAAGTTGTTCCCTGACACTCGCATGTGCACGCAAGCCAAGCAACAACACACCACAACTAGAATGACTAAATACTATCTGTTCAGTAGATTTTATGGAAAGGGTTTTGATTGGGGATAAAAGTGGACATTTTAAAGACTTTGAGTTTCATCCTCAGCCCCAGCCCCCAAAAGAAAGAAATTCCATACTGTTAAAAGTGTCAGATTTAATTTCTATATGGATATATCTATCCTTATTGAGACAGGGTTTTTGTAGCTTGGGCTGTCTTGATTTGCTCTGTAGAGCTCTGTAGATTAGATTGGCCTCGAACACACAAGGAACCTGTTTTTTCCTTGTCTCCCAAGTTTTGAGATCAAGGTATGAATTTAAATAATTGAATTACCCTTATTAAACAATAACATTAATTAAACCATTGTATTAGTTTGAGTTCCAATTCTCCCATGGAAGCTCCATTCTTAGGGAGATTGGTGTAGAATAGCATGATATGCTATTTTATGTTAGCTTAACTGCTGGCTGTGGGAGGCATGCAGTTTGCAAGTTCTTCCCCAGGCTAACTCTGGGCCCTTACATTGAGTAACAGAATATATCTCTTTCTCTCTCTCTCTCTCTCTCTCTCTCTCTCCTTTTTTTTTTCCTGAGACAGGATTTCTCTGTGTATCCTTGTCCTGGACTCACTTTGTAGACCAGGCTCACCTTGAACTCACAGAGATTAGCCTGCCTCTGCCTCCAAAATTCTGGGATTAAAGGTGTGCACCACCACACCCAGAGATTAACATATCTCCTTCGGGGCAAAATGTCTCTTGAAACCAGTTCTCCAGTGGGAGCCCCACAACTAAGGAGACTGACTTATGAGCCCTTTCTCTTCACATGAATTTAAGATTATGTGCATTTATCCATTAGATCAGTAAGGACATTATTAAACTTAACATCAAGGAAAAATGTGTCATTTTTGAATTCTAGACTGTCTTTAGTAAGCAGCCTTGTCTTATCAGCAGGTTTCCCGCCCTGCCTTCACTGTATAAACCAGGCTGGTCTAGAATCCAGAGATCTGCCTGTTTCTTCCTCTAGTGTGATGGGATTAAGGGATTAAGGGTGTGTGCCAGTACCACCCTGCTCAAACATTTCACTTAAATCCCAGGTTTTGTATCTCTGTAACCCAGAGAGCAACCTTGAACTATAATGACAATTCAAAATCTGCCCAAAATCTTCAAAAATCTCTTATGTTTTAGTAATGCCAAACCAGAAAAATACCTCACCATATAGAAAAATCAAAGACATATAAACAAAAATCAAGCAAAGAAACAACATTCCAAAAGCCTTGGCATGTCTAACCATGCCATCCCATGCTGCAATTAAAGCTTGTTAATTACTCCTTAAAATCTAGTCGCGACTGTATTTCATTGGTGGACCCTTCCCAGAAAGCCCTGAGAAGCACCTCATAGTCAGGGAGCTCTTAGCTCCAGCTGCCATCAATTTTGCCTTATTTATCATGAAAGGCCTCCCTCTTTCCTTCATTATCATTGTTGGCAATTTAGCATTCCATCTGTAAAGTCTTTCCTTTAAGACTATCTTAGTCTGAACTTTCTCAAAAAAGATACACAGAACCACAATTGTCAGGGTAAAAACCATTTGTATGCTAAGAGGAACAAACTCAATTGGAATCCAAAAGTATTGAGGCATTATAAATTCCTCCATTTTTAATCTAGGCTATTAATTCCACTCTCAAGCTCTGTTTGGAAGGCTGCCAGTTTTTAGTATGTAAGGAGAGCTAAGTTTTTGCTCCCCAACTTTGCTGTGAGGCAACAGCTTTTGTTAAGAAAGCCGCACCTTTGAAATGCATTGGGTGTTCCCCCCTCTTTAGTTAGGAAACCAGCTTTCACCCCGGCCTTCTCATGCTGTAAACATGGATTCTGATTGCTGTAGTTGGACGCCATATGTAAAAAAAAAATAATAATAAACTTGGCTAATTAAACTGTTTAACCAATATTTATATTATTGTTAATTGGTTTGGCGGTTGTTAATTCTCATCCAGACATTATAAATGAGCACACAGACACCGTATGGATTTTTACAAGCCTTGGCCTGAATTGTGCAATCCTAGCCCATCTAAGCTAGCTCTTAATTCTGTTACCCCAGTATAATCCCATATATACATACGTCCCCTTGGACTGCCATTCTCCACAATATGCCGATGTTCCTGGCCATGTGGAATGAGGTTCCTTTTTCTAACCCATGGTGTGTGCCTCCTTCCTGCTGCTCCTGGCTGGAATCATTTGTTTTGTTTTTCAAGACAGGGTTTCTCTGTGTACTAAGCCTTGGCTGTCCTGGACTCTCGTTGTAGACCAGGCTGGCCTCAAACTCACAAAGATCTGCCTGCCTCTGCCTCCTGAGTGCTGGGATTAAAGGCATGCACCACCATGCCTGGCTGTAATTGAAAATTTTACCACCAAGAACACAGAGCTAAATGACTTCCAGTAAAATTCTAGTCCACATTTAAGAAAGAACAAATGCTTACCTTCAAACAACAACAACAACAGAAAGAACTTTCAAAAGAATAGAGGAAGAAACAGACTCAGTTTTCAGTCCAGCAAAGCTTTAACAACAAAACTAGATAAGGACT
>CAJQZJ010010085.1:5303711-5392579 GCA_907164525.1 Lophiomys imhausi | reverse complement strand
AAACTAGATAAGGACTTGAGAGAGAGAGAGAGAGAGAGAGAGAGAGAAAATTTCATTTTAGAAAAGAGTTGAGAACACATCATCAGTCATTGAAAAGGAACTAAAGAGTTAATATTCCCCAGGATCGTGAATATAAAATTCTCAACCAGATACCAAACTCAGCAGTAAAAAAGTGTAATATATCATGACCAAATAGAATTTATTGCAAGAATACTAAACTGGTTTAATATCTAAGTATGAGTCAGCATAGTCCATCACAGGGTCATCTCTGCAGCTGTGGAAAGCTGTTTGATCATGCTAGCACCTATCCATGATCTAATGTATAGAAAAAGGGACATAAATTCACTATAGGAGGAATAGAAGTTAACGATCTCTTCCAGGGTAATCATGAGTATTATGGAAGAGAAAATGATCCTTTTTAGGTACAGGTAATATGTAGGCATAATGTTATTGTGGCTTGTGTAAAGATTCAAATGCTGATTGTTGTCCCACTATATATATCTGGTTGCAATCCTTATTCAGAGAATCTCCTGTCTCAATGTTGTATAAACACCAATTGCTCCCTAATGTACTAATATAGTAGCTTAACAGCCAGTTACTGAGCAGGGGAGAGAACAGGGCTGGACTTCCTGCCAGCCGGGGGTGGGGGGGGAAGAAAGGAAGTAGGGGATTCAGCCATGGAGAGAGGTTCAGGAGACACTGTGAGAAAACTGCTGGAGTGCAGAAAGCTATAAACTGGAAGTATCTCTGGGATTTTGGCTGGAAAGAAGCCAGTTTATCTTAAAGGATTGTAATAGAGGAATAACTGCTCAGTCATTGTACCTTAAAGCTTGTAGAATAAATAACATAGTCCAGTCTCAATTATTTAGGAGCTAGCCGGGTTAAGAGAAAACAATAATACTTAGAATGTACATTAACAGTAATAATTGATGAGATTATTTATCAGATAAGATTAATAAATGTCATCTACAATAAAAAAACTTCAGTGTTATATAGTATATAGTTTATTATTTTTTCTATTTCTGTTTTGTATTTTTCTAATGAACACATTAAATTTATTATACAATTGATAAATATTTTTAAGATGAGATACAAGAATTTCTGTTACAAGCAAGTACAGTAAGAGTTGAGGACAATTGAATCTCATTGAGTGGATAACGTACAGGTGTGGAAAAGACCATTCTGGGTAAAGGAAACCTCATACATCACACAAGTCTAAGTAAATACAATGGTGTACAAAACCAAAAAGCAGTTGGGGGTGGGCCAGGTAGACTGTAAAGACAATTTTAATGTTTTCCCTCTTTTATCTAGGGTATATAAGAAACCACTGGGCAGGTTTATGAGTAGAGAAGCGACACACTCTTATTTAAATTTTAGTAGTATATTAGAGGACAAACTGAAGGGACATAGGGTGGTTGCAGGGAAACTGGGTAGGAGCCTATTGAAGTCTCTCAGGCAAGAGCTAATATCTAAATTAAGTTGGTAGTAACTGAAGTGGACAAATTGGTGTTAAGATTAGAGGCTGAGGCAACAAGCTTTGCTGGCAGATTGCAGGCTGAGGTTCTTCTGTATGAAAGAAAAAGAAGAGTTAAGAGTGACTCCAGTGTTTTTGTTTGGACAACCGGAGGGATTGAGTTGCCTTTGATAAGACTAGGTAGAAGAAAGAGACTTGGAGGCAATAAAGTCTAGTTTAGACAGATTGAGTGTAAGATGCGTAAGATAGGCCCAGTATAGCAACTGTACAACAAGAGTTCAAGTCTAGAGCTCAAGAAAAGAGATCCAGTTGAACTTAGTTGGGAATTAACATTAAATAGATGTATTTAAAGCCAGGGGAGTAGATGAGATTACCAATGTGGCCAATATCAGTGTGTGTGTATGTGTGTGTGTGTGTGTGTGTGTGTGTGTGGAGAGAGAGAGAGAGAGAGAGAGAGAGAGAGATCAAAGAACTGAGGCTGAGGCCCAGGCCATTCATTTAAGAGGTGAAGGAAATGAAGGAGAGCAGCACCAAAGACTAATCGTGAAAGTGAGTGCCATGGATAAGAAGATAACAGGAAGTGGGGTGCAGAGGTTGGCCCTTACCATAATAAGCTCTGTCTAGGATCCCCTAGACCATCCCTAGGCTGGCTGGTGTGCTAGAGGGATCCATAGGATTCAGCTTGTAAGCCATGACTGTCACACAGTGAAAGGACACAAAGCAAGTAAGCAGAAGGATAAGCACACAGATAAATGTGAAGAGAGCAACTACAAGCTTCCAGCAGCTCTCACGGGGTGGGCAAGCAGTCGTACTTCATCCCAACATGAACGGTTTGTGATGTGAGGGGTATTGTCTATGAGGGGCACTCATTACAGACTCAGTGTCCCAAGTTTTTATTGGAGGCTAATTCTGATACTTTCTGCCTAACATATATCAGAATTCTAGCCTGGAGGATAACAGGTGTCCATCATAAATCACATTGTTTACATTGTGGGCACCATGAACTATCCAAAGCAATGGTTCTCAACCTTCCGAATACTGCGACCCTTTAATACTGTTCCTCATGTTGTTGTGACCCCCAGTCATAAAATTATTTTCATTGCTACTTCATAATTGTAATTTTGTTAATGTTATGACTCATAAATATCTGACATACACGATATCTCATATGCTACTCCTGTGAAAAAGTCACTCAACCCCCAAAGGGGTCACAACCCACAGATTGATAACTGCTTTTCTAAAGAGTGGCAAGAACCATCCCAAAATATAAGGTTCCAGACTGAACTCTGTAGCAAACTTGCATTTAGTTTATTTGAAGGGGAGCAGACTCAGGTCTTTTGTGTCAGCTCTTTTTTGCACAGTTCGAAAAGTACATGTGAAGGATCAGTGTTGGGGGTGTGTGCGGGAGAGGCAAGCCTACGTTTAGTAGAAAAACTAAGGAGAACAGTGGACACAAACTTTTGTTTGTTTGTTTTTGACATTGTCTTACTATGTAGACTATGTAGTTCTGACTGGCCTAGAACTCCCTACATAGAACACTGGCTGTTCTCAAACCAACCGCTGCCTCCCCAGTGCTGGGATTAAGGTTTGTAACACCATGCCTGATAAACAAAGACCATTACTGTTTTTAACAATTAATTAATTTCATGTATATGGATATTTTGTCTGCTTGGATGACTGTGCGCCATATGTGTGCCTGGTACCTTCGGAGGCCAGAAGAGGGCATTGGATCCCCTGGGACTAGAGTTGCTGACTGTTGTCCTCATCTGCCACGTAGGTGGTGACAGTTGAACCCCAATCCTCTGAAAGAATCAGTGAGTTTAACTTCTGAGACATTTCTCCAGCCCCAACAAAGATTATATTTAAGGCACTATTTACTTAAAGAATTACATAACCAGTGAATAAATGTTTAAGATGCTGTTTTGTTTTTAAACTCAAATGCATTGTAGAGAAATAATTTGTAGTAAGAGATATCATATAGTACATTGCTACAACAGCTATAATTGTCTTTTAAAACTATTTTCAGTGCTCAATATTCTGATTTCTTATATATTATAAAACTTAATATTCTAATATATATTTAATAAACTTTTACCTCAGATTGTATGCAACCTAAAAAATGAATACAAACATGATCCACTAACTCAAGAATTCCAATTTCAGTTCAGAAGACCATAAGCAAAAATGTAACTGTTAAAAATGACAGAACATTCTGTCTGCAGTTGAAGCAAGGGCTTTCTCTTGCCCAGTGACAAGCTTGCCACTAATGTAACCATCTCCAAATGGAGATTCCTTGATGGTCATTATTTACTTGGAGTAGAATGGGGGGGACTCTCAGGAGCTGACATGTCTCAATATCAAAAAAAAATCTTGTTAAGAAAACATTTTTAAATACTATATGCTGTAGATCTCTTAAGGTTTTTGAAGACCATATATCTCCGTATATTTGAATAAGCAAATGTTGCTTGTGTCTTAACAACTCAATTTCTGATTAATGTAGAAGACATCTGTGATACACTACACTAGTACCTGACAAGATGACAAGTTTAAATGACTGTTAGTTTGCATTTCTTAATTATCCTAATTTGTTTGTGATAGTTGCTATTAAAAGACCTAGAAATTCACATTGCATTTTTAAGAATTACATAAGTACAATGCCTTAAAAAGTTAACCTTGATTTTGTAACAATATACAAAGATCTATACCAATGTTGCCAAACAAAACCTTAATTTTGTATCAATATACAAAGATATAATAGTAGATTTAACAATCTACCCCTTTTTCTTTATCATTCCTATATCATCTCTAAGCAGGTAAGTCGACAGCCTAACTTTGCCAAGACAGGGTGGGCAAGTCCTTCATAATTCCTGCATTACAATTAATGTCTGTCAGAGATACTGGATCAAAAGGCTGTTGATGCTTCAACATTATAGAGAGAAATTAGGGACTGTCCAGGCAGCCAGTTGTCTGTCATTTCTTAGTTTTGGAAGCTGCTTGCTCTGCACTTCCTGTTTATTCAGATATATTTATCCTTCTCAGGTATCTGATATGGTTGAAGACTAGTTATAGTCTCACAGTTAAGTTTTAAGTTGTTTAGGAATTAAAAGGATTTTCTAGGTCTAAGAAGATGTTTTTAAGTTGGTAATGCAAGTTAGGATGGAAACTGAGTTAGCTATATAACTTTAAACTCATGGAGATAGATAGATAATAGAATATTAATATCAGTTGCCAAATATGTATGGACATTGGGAATGTATGACACACCCTATAATTTTCATAATTGTTGCCTAATTGTTCTTATTGTTTTGTATTTATTGTTACAAGAAAAAGAGCCTTTAATTGGACTAAAGGAGTAGATGTTGGGGGGGGGGAAGGTACACCTTAAATAAAAAATGAGAGATAAATAAATAAATAGATAGATAGATAAACAAAACTGACATAAAATAAAAGAGTATTCCCGTATTGTTTAGAACTGTGTGAAAATAGAACTTCCTGTCTTTTGAAGGGTGCTCTTGTGCTTTATCTTTGCTGTTATATTGCTCGTATGCAAACACAGTACTAGGTATTTTTCTTAAGAAGCCAAGAATTCTGACATGGTGATTTTTTTTTTTCTTTTTCACAATAGGGTCAAGAATTTGCTCCCACAAGTGTGACAATAATTGGTCATTCTATGGGTGGCCTTGTTGCCAGAGCGTTGCTTACACTGAAAAATTTTAAACAAGATCTGATAAATCTTCTTGTTACACAAGCCAGTCCTCATGTGGCCCCTGTGATGCCATTAGATCGTTTCATTACGGGTAAGTACTATTATGTTCAAACTGACTTCCTCTGGTCAGGGTGAAGTAAGCAAGCTATTCCTGTTACAGTTAATTTTTAAAAACTTGTTCATTATTATTATTATTATCATGTATTTATTTATTTTATGTGTGTTGGTATTTTGCCTGCATGTGTTTGTATTAGGGTGTGAGATCATGAGGTTACAGACGGGTGTGAGCTGTCACGTGGGTACTGGGATTTGAACCTGGGTCCTCTGGAAGAACAGTCAGTGCTCTTAACCTCTGAGCCATCTCTCTAGCCACTCCATTGGAGTTTTTAATTTATGTGTGAAACAGTTCAACTGAAAATCAGCACCTCCAATTCTCAATGTCACTAATGTCTTTCAATCTAGCCTTATCATTGAATACCATTGGTTTTCTTTTTCTGTCCACTTAAACATGGTTGTTCTTGGGAATGATTCTTTGTCTTTTAAGAATTAGTTATTTGAAGCTTGCATGTCAAAAATCTTACAGTAGTAAAATTAAGAATAAGGAAAGAATCAAAAACTGAAAATCATATTTGTTAGCTTCCTTTCTATTACATTTCGCACAGTATGAAATGTAATAGAAAGGAAGTTGAGTTAAAAATGATTCCTAATCCACTCAAAAGTAATCTTTCAAGATTGAACCCCCTTTCTTTTTTTTTTTGTTTTAATTTTATTTTTTTTCTTAGTTTTTTTTGAGAGTTTCATATAACATATTTTGTTCATATTCATCTTCCTCCCCAACACTTCTCTGATTATTCCCCCACTCTCTATGTAACCATTTTATCTTGCTTACTTTTTTGTATCCTTCAAGACCAATTTGTGTTGGCTAAAAATTCTTAGATGTATGGTCTTGCACTGATGACTGGTCATTTTACCTGAGACTACATTTTTAGAGAAAACTGATTTATTCTTCTCCCAGCAGCTAATAATTGCCAGTAACTCAATGGCATGGGGGGGATTGTGTGCCTAATTCCTCTCTCCTTGCTGGGATTTGGTCTGCCTTGGACTTGCACAGGTTTTGTCACCCGCTGTTGAAACCCCCTATAAGTTCATAAGTTCAGCTGCCTTGCTGTGTCCAGAAGCAAATGTCTCCTTTCAGTTATCCTCGGCCTCCAGCTGTTACACTGTTTCTTTCCCCCTGTTCTGCAATGATCCCTGAGCCTTGGGAAGCAGGGTATGATATATATCTACCCTTTAAGACTGAATATTTTGTTTTCTATTATTCTGTTCCCCTTGGCCAGTAATGGATCACTAGGTTAATTAGCATCTGTTGCAGATAGGAGCTTATCAGGGTGAGGGGTGAGAGGTACATGGATCTGTAGGTATAATAATAGGTCACCAGGAGTCAGCTTAATTCTGAGTCCATTTAGCAGTATAATAGAGTAGGTTCTCCCCTAGGGCCTATGACCTATCTAACCATAGGTTTTTAGCCCAATAATGGTACAAGGTATGTGTTTTATCTTGTGGAGCAGGACTTAAATTTGATTGGAAAGCTATTGTTTACTCCCATGTTGTTCCTGCCACTATTGTACCAGTTGGCAAGTCTTCCAGGCCACTCATCATTATTGTTTCTTTCAGGGTTCATAGTTAGTATAACTGATAATTACTTTTCTCCTTTGGTAGGTTGCATATCATCCTTTAGCACTGTTAGAGATAACCAGTAGGGATAAAGTTCCGGTCTGTATCAGCTTGATTTCACCATGTTCTATAACCTGGTCATGTGGGCTCTTCAGCAATAAGATCTCACTGTCAAAAAGAGCCTTATATTTTCTAGACATATATTCACCCTTGAACTATATCCCCATCCCTGAAGAATGTATTTTCAGTACTGTCAGGTTTAATTGTTCTGAAGGATAGCAATGATCCACCTCTAATACTGCCCGTCTGAACATGATTCTTCAGCTTAGGGTGCTTTTCCTGAGTTATGGGAGGCCTGTTTTCTTTCTTCTTTCTGATTTCTTATTTCATTAAATCAGAATTAGAGTGGGAAAAAAGTATTTAAGTAGTCATGGATTTTAGGTTTTTGAGGGATATACATATGACTTTCAGAACAGATTCCCTGTTTATATTTGGTAGAAATGCTACCATTAAATAAGAAAAGAGGTCCCGCACTGGGCCTGCCCTTAGAGGGTCATCTCTGACCACACACTTCTCTCAGGGTAAGATGGATACATATACTAAGCACCTTTTCTCCTTGTAGCTCATGCTGTCATTCTCAGATCATGATTCAGGAGACTAAACCTCCAGATTGCTTGTTTATTTTCTTTTTAGAGAGTGTTCATGAAGCCCACTTACTGAAATGAACTTACTGTAGCCGAAGATGGCCTTGAACTCCTAATCCTCTTCCCTTCCCATTTCTGGGTTTACAAGTTTATAGAACCATGCCCAGCTCAAATTTTCTTACTCATGTGCCCCAAACTCTTTCCAGGGCTTATGTGGGTCTCTTACATGCCTTTGTTCTAAGAGCGTGTATGCACAAACCTAAATTGAACTGTGGCCAAGGTGTGGCTCTGCAGTTGAGCTTGGGTATTCATACATGGTTCCTAAGAAATAGGATAACATTAGATTGGGAGGAGAGAGGAGGGTGACACAGCAGTGGCCCAGAGATCTGCTCTTCTGAGTTGTCACAATCTAGTGTCTACCTTTGAAATAAGTCTATGAGAATTCTTAATTTAACTCTGCTTACTAACTTATATCAGTAGTTTATCAAGAAAAGAATAGAAACTATTTAATTTAGTAGTTTTATAACTGTGTTTTGACTTCAATATTATTATTATTATTATTATTATTATTATTATTATTATTATTGCTCCATTGAGCTACAAACGGAGGACCATTATCTCCCAGGTCCTCCATATGTCAGATCTTGGTAGGCTTGGTGATGTCTCAAGTACATACTGCTGAGATCTTTAATGAGGAAACTTTTGTATAACAAATGTTTAAATCCATGAGGGAGATCTGATGGAAGAATGCAATGCATTAAGTTTTGATTCTAAGAAAAAGAAATGAGGTCACCTTTGTCCTGGTCTCAGTTTAGCAATCAACATTAAATGTTTCTTATTTTCATAGATGAAATGAAAGGTCATCTAGAACTCACCACTTTAAATTTACTGCGAAATTTAATGGGTAAAATCCTAAGCCTGAGATTTTCTTCAGAAGTGTAATCCTAAAATTATTATGGTACAGTCCTGGTAGTTGTAAGAACTTAAGTAATAGTGTGTGGTAATGGTTGTCCAAAGCAGGGTTAATAAACCTTCAAAAATTAGGACACTTCTGTGACACGGGAAAGTGTATATTTCTTTTTTGAAGACCACTTAATTGAGGATAATTTATATTTAAAAATGCACACATTTAATGTATACAATGTCACAAGGTGGCTTTTATTATTTTGTTTTATTATTCATTCTAACTATTTTACTATACTTAATACCTCCCCTTCCCTTCCAACCTTTGTTCCTTCCAACCCCCCAACACTATGGTGGGAGAGAAAGAAGGTTAAAGAGAATAAGGATGGAGTTTCTTTTTGAACTACTTCCTGATGATTAGGGTTATCAGTTTCTTCGGGGGCAATACGAATCTTAGTAGTCACAATATCTAGAAGTCCAGCAAGCCAGAAAACTAGGAAACAGCAGCAGGAAGAACCAGCTGCAGTTTGGGGGAGCACCAGCAGCAGGGAGAGGAGCAACCTCTTTCTCCTTTGTAGTGCCCCCTCTCTCCCCAGGGCTCTGCCTTTTACCCTTTAGTCCTCAGAATTCATGGGCTGTAGGTGGCTAAGCCACACCCCTGCGAGCTCACCAGGCTCATACTGATTACACCTGGGGACTAACTGAAGCAGCCTCACACCTGGGATTTAACAAAAACATTCTCGTAAGTGCTTTTTTTTTTAATAAACAAAACTCTTACCAAAATACAAAATGATGGGATTGAACACAACATATATTATGAAACTAACGCAACTAATGTCTACAAGTCCTTAGCAAAGTATATACATTCTTAGGACAAATATAAAGGTTTCTTTGTTATATGTGGAACATTCTTCTTGTTAGGTACAGAGACTGGTGTGATTGTGAATTCAATGAAAGCTGGTATAATTTGGGCTTTTTCTTTACTGAAACCTTCAGTAACAGTATTTGTACTCTAGTTTATTGCAAACGTGGAAACACATACAAAGCTAGTGATTTTCCTCAAACTAGGGAAATGTAAATAGCATTATTTATAGAACAAATAGCTTAAGCAAAAATTCAGATAAATATCAGTATTATAAATATGGTTGCATGAAATGGCTTATTTCTCAGAGTTTCTTTTTTATTTCCTTCCAGAGTTTTATATGACTGTAAACAACTATTGGATTTTAAATGCTCGGCACATAAATTTGACTACACTTTCTGTAGCTGGAGGATTCCGGGATTACCAAGTTCGTTCAGGACTGACTTTTCTACCAAAATTAAGCCATCATACCAGTGCCTTATCTGTTGTGGTAATTATTTTAAAGATTCTACCTAGTAATATAGTAGACACAGTGGAACATGGAAAGGGAAATAGTATATATCTGCTTGTAAATGAGTGCTGAGTTGGTGGAGCAGGCTTCATGGGAGCGGGGCGTGTGTGTATACATGTGTCTACACCAACGTGCACATGTATGTGCGCACATGCATCAATGAGAGAGAATTTGAATGAAGATAAATGTGTTGGGAAGGTAGAAGCAAGGATGCTTATGCCAGAGGAAATAAAAAGGATGTTAGAAATAATAAATGAAAATAATACTCTCTCATCCAAAATAAGAAGCTATCCATCTTAGAGGTGTAACTATAAGGAAGTGTAGATGAAACCCAAGGGGATCTGGTTACATCTGATTGTGACAGTATATACAACATTAATAGAAAGAATGTCAGTCACACCCATCCTCCTGAACACTAACTTTGAGTAAAGATTTACCAATTTCCAAATAATTCTTCTTTATAGTTTAAGTACAAATAAAACCCCAATTAACTTGCTGATTACCATTTACCCTTCCCTGCCAAAACATTGAGTATTTGGTCTTTAATTAGGACACGTAGCCTTTGTAAAATGAGCTCAAGTTTCCTTTAGAACTTCCTGTTTATTCAACTGTAGTAGGGTGTTTTCTGTAAATACTTGTTTTTCCACCCAAGCCGCTGCTCCCAGAAATAATGACTGTGGAACTTTATTATTATTTACAAACACTTAGGCCAAAGCTGGGCATGTTCCCTGACTAGCTCATAACTTATTAACCTGTTTATTCTAGTCTGTGTATGCCACATGGCTGGTTACCTCTGCTTAGGTTTTATGCATCTGTCCTTCAAGTTCCAGGGCGAATCTCCTCCCATTTCTGGCTCTCTCCCAGAATCCACTCTTTCTATGGGCACTCCCACCACCTATTTCCTGCCTCATCTATAGGCCAATCAGATTTTTATTGACACGTGAAACTTCCATATAGACACAAGATTCCCTCTCTACATTTAACTGTAATGTCATCTGTTAAGATCTTTACTTCAAAGACACAGCCTTTCTAATGTGTGGTCCGCCAGTGCTTTTGTGAGACCATGATATAAAGACTGTGACATATCTCCGAGTTGTTCTTCTGTGTAACTTATGTGCTCTTGGCTTACTGTTCATCCGTTAATTAGTCATTTACTGAATCCTTGCCTTATGCAGAGGAGAAATTACTCTGCATTTCTACCATTACCATTTTCTTCTAACTAGAAAAATTAGGAGACAGCCAGCATAGCTTTCATATTAATAGTTCTCTTAGACATCATTAAAAGTGGTGTGAATCTTTTTTTTTTTTTGGTGCTATTTTAGACAGATATTTGCTGGAAGTCCTCAAAATACCATTCACTCTTCAGTACACACAAACGATGAAGTCTTATGAAATCACCCATAACTTACTTGCCATCCTCGACCTGCAGCATGCAGTTACATTACAATTATAATCATTGGGACTAGAAAAATGATGAGTTTAAGAGCCTAATTGTGTTTGTAGCATAGGTTAGATTGCTATAATATATTCTCTTATATGTAATAGTATCTTTTTAATGTTTATTTATTACTTCCATTTACATCTCTATCACAGTCCCTTCCCTCCACTCCCCCAGGCCCACCCTCCCATCTTCCCCCCCTTCTCCCACCTATCTGACTCCTCTGGTGTGGGGTGCCCTACATATCAGCCCCCTTCATTTCAGCAGCCATATGAGGGCTAAGAGCTTCCTCTTGTACTGGGGGCCTACATGGCAGCTCCACTAGGGCAGAGTGTCCCACTAACAGGTAACAAAGTCTATGTTCCTGTACCTTTCAGTCTGTTGGTTATAGGATAGTTATCCTGTACTATGTGGTTAAAATCCAGTTATAAGTGAATAGATGCCATGTGCATCTTTCTGGGTCTGAGTTAGCTCACTCAGGATGAGCTTTTCTAGTTCCATCCATTTGGCAGCAAATTGCATGATTTCCTTGTTTCTGATGGCTGAGTAGTATTCCATTATGTAAATGTACCACAATTTTTTTATCCATTCATCAGTTGAGGGACATCTGGGTTGTTTCTAGTTTCTAGCTATTACAAATAAGGCTGCTATGAACATAGTTGAGGAGATGTCCTTGTGATTTGGTGAGGAGTCATTTGGATGTATACCCAGAAGTGGTATGGCTGGGTCCTGAGGCAAAGCTATTCCAAGTTTTCTAAGATATCACCAGACTGATTTCCATAGTGGTTGCACAAGCTTGCACTCCCACCAGCAATGGAGGAAGGTTCCCCTTTCTCCACACCCTCGCCAGCATGTGCTGTCATTTGAGCTTTTGATCTTAGCCATTCTGACAGGCGTGAGATGGAATCTCAGAGTCATCTTGAGTTACATTTCTCTGATGATTAATGATGTTGAGCATTTCATCAAGTGTCTCTTGGCCATTATAGATACCTCCTTTGTGAATTCTCAGTTTAGCTCTTTTCCCCATTTTTTGATTGGGATTTCTTGGTGGTTAATTTCTTGAGTTCTTTATAAATTTTGAACATTAGCCCTGTGTAGGATGTGGAGTTGGGAAAGATCTTTTCCCAATCTGTAGGCTGCTGTTTTGTTTGAATGACAGTGTTCTTTGCCTTACAGAAGCTTTTCAGTTTCATGAGGTCCCATTTATTGATTGTTGGTCTTAGAGCCTGAGCTACTGGTGTTCCTGTTCAGGATGTTGTCACCTGTACCAACGATTTGAAGGCTTTTCCCCATGTTCTCTATTAGATTTAGCGTGTCAGGCTTATGTTAAGGTCTTTGATCCACTTGGACTTAAGTTTTGTGCAAGGTGATAAATATGGGTCTATTTGAGCTTAATTCTTTTTCTTTTCCTTTTAGAGCTCAGCAGTGCCCAAGACCTGGGTCTCAACAGACCATCTCTCCATTGTGTGGTAAGTTATAACTTATAGTGGTGATTTGTCATGGTCCTTCTTTCTCATTGATGCAGCAATTGGTTTGCTAGCTTTCATAGACATTTGGCCTATAGGGCTGGAGAGATGGCTCAGAGGTTATCAGCACTAAATGCTCTTCCAGAGGTCCTGAGTTCAATTCCCAGCAACCACATGGTGACCATCCGCAATGAAATCTGGAGCCCTCTTCTGGCCTTCAGTATATCTGCAGACAGAACACTGTATACATTATAAATAAATAAATCTTAAAAAAAAAAGAATTTGGCCTATAAATAAGTCCAAGAGAGAAAGATTAACAGGATTTTAGAACTCAAAATTTGGCCCTTGTTTGCTTGCTGATATCTTCCTTGACAACCTGTGACATCTTCTGAAGATGTAAGATCATTCTGAGTGACACCAACAGCAAATGGGAAGAGTCAGGGGTGTCCTAAGGGGACTTCCTGAGCTCCTGGCCAGTCACTGCCCTCAGACATGGTTAGAGCTATGAGGGCTGCTAGGAAGCAGCAATGGAAGCTAAGTAGAAATTAGATCTGTACCTAATATAAGTAGAAACATAAGAGGTTACATATGGGTCAGGAAAAGCCAAGGCTCCAGTGTCCAGCTCCTTGTGCTCTGGCTTTTAGATTCTCTTTTGTCCTTCCTCTGGCTGCACAAGCCACAGTTTCTTCAGGGTTACATAGTTCAGCCATGTAGGGCGAAGAAGGCACAGTTTGTGCCTGTAACTGGAAGTTTACATGGACAACTGAAAGGCTATTCTGCTGTTAGTTACCAAGAATGATTTCATTCGTTTTGCTTTTATAGGTTTCAACCCTAATATACACACTTAGTAAAAACGATTTGTTAAGCTGGATGTGGTGGCCCGTGTCTTTAATCTCAGCACTCTGGAGGCAGAGGCAGACAGATCTCTGTGAGTTCGAGGCCAGCCTGGTCTACAAAGCAGGTCCAGGACAGCCAGGGCATGTTACAGAGAGATACCCTGTCTTGAGAAAAACAAAAACAAAAGATTTGTTGAAATATTCTTAGTGTACAGCATTAAAGGAATACAGTATGCTCCATTAACTAAAAGAATTGTGCATATTTGAATAAAAACTGGCAGTTGATGTCTCCTGGGGGAGGAGAGTCACTTCTTGGTGAGATTGTGGTTACTGGTAGAGGCCCCATTCCCTCCTGTGTACTACCTCACACTCAGACATGTATGGATGGGACTAAAGATTTAGTGAGTTAAAAAAAAGAATCAGATTTAAGAGGAAGACATGAAATTTGGAGGAAGGTGTGTTATGGGGTATGTTTGGAGAATTGGGAAGAACGCAAGGGGTGGATACAGTCAAGGTATGAAATTTTCAAAGAATAAAGAAAATATCATTCTAACATTTTATTTTTTATTATGTTGTCATGTTAGTAACAATTTCCAATTTAAAAAAAGTGTATTCTTTACAAAATTTTATCTGTAACACTTTCTTTATTTTTTAGGTGCAAACAATTGCAGTTGACTACAATTCGAGCATTCTTTGATCTTATTGATGCCGATACCAAACAAGTACGCACATTTAAACTCAAAGTTTATTCTTAGCAAAGTGAAGGCTTTCATTAGCACTAATAGATTTTATTCCCTTTACCATGGACATTGACAGAAGCCTGTACCTTGTATCAATTTGAATTAGTTCTGAAGGGGAAATATCTTTATTTCTTCTGGTGTAATATATAAACCATTAATTCAGGAAGCAGTGAAAGTAATGAACTTTAAAACTCCCTTCCGTTCTTCCTCTCACAGTTCAGAAGTTTGATACATATCTCCCCAGCTCTTACTCTTATTTTAAGAGGAATATTTATTACAGACTAATTAATTTTTCTTAGTAGCATATTATGAGCATCATAATCTGCCTTGTTAGGTACTCTTGAACCATGTTTTAAAGTTTTCTTTAGCGTCTTGATAAGATCAAAGTGTATTGAGTCATTCAGTAACTCACACCAGAGATTCACCTGTCTCCTGCCACAGGCTGAACCGTTTCTGTAGTGAGATCTCATGGCATCCGTTCTTCAAGCCTGTTTCTGAGTTGTTCAGGTAGCAGAGCACAGGCAGGCACCACCTCACTGTGTGTACAGAACAACGTGTTACTCTTTCGTCATTTTCTTAATGACTGTTGGATGACTGTGGTAGGGATGGTTTCAGCATAATTAAGAGACTCATGCTCATTAGCTTCCAGTTCTGTGAGTTGGGAACGAGCTGGTATTGCTCATCTTAAAGTGCCTTCCCCCAGGACACCTCGAAGTGTATCTCTGTTCCACGGGAATGAATTTGAGAGCTGCGGCTCAGGCTTCTTCCTCCTCCGGGAGCAGACATTGGTTTTTGAGATAGTTTGTTTTCATTAAAACAGAGTATTATAGCCCAAAATCTTAATAGTTTGTGACTTTAGACAGATTTATTTCTCTGTGCCTTAGTTTTGTTTTGTTTTTTTTTTTTTTTTCATGAAATGCAGATAAATACTATCTCAAGAGTTTTTGTGAGTTTTAGGTTTAATAGCATCTTGTTCTATTACAGTGCCTGGCTCAGAGAGAGTAAACATTGGCTATTACTCAAAGTAATGCTTCATCAAATTATCATGATGTAAATGATTTAGACTATGTTAATGTTCTTCCTAGATAACTCAAAAGCCTAAGAAGAAATTGTCTGTTTTGAATCACCATTTCATAAGACACCCAGCTAAACAGTTTGAGGAAAATCCGTCCATAATTTCTGACCTAACAGGTTTGTGGTAGTAACCTTTAAAGTACAACCTTTCATTGTTATTTTTGTTAAATCTGTTTTTAGTGCACAGTTGTTAGTGTTCAGTACTAGTGGAAACTGGGATACTTCAAGTAGTATGGTCCTATTATTTACCAATTTCCCTGTCATGGTGCTAACAGGTTCTTGGTTTGAAAGGGTAAAGTAGAAAAGCAAATTGTAAGATACTGATAAATGTTTTGTGCTGGAAATAACTTGATTAATAGAAAGGTTTTGGAGTTATATGCCCTCATTTTTTTTCCTGATAGTCACCAGAAAAAAAAAAGAGAGAGAGAGCTGTATTGTTTATAACATCTTTGTTTCTCATTGTTTTATTCTTCAGCCTTCTTCTGCGTTACTAGTGTATCAATTCCTTGATAAATTTGTTCTTAGGCATAGACAGTTTTACTCATTTAATTGTTTTGCTCGGGAAAAGTAATACTTATTTCCTCCTGTTGAGAATTCCGCTAGGTTAAAGATGTTGAGTAGATTTATAATTCTTTACCCTGTGATGAGCACTGGTTGATATTGAGCACAAAGAGTGTGTTCCTGGATTTTATGTTTCAAAGTAGTCAATATTCAGGGAACCACTTGCTTGTTATTGTTAATAGGTATTTATTAGAATTCAAAAAAACTTGTAATATGGAAACAAAACGAGGCAAATAAATTAATTTCCTTCACATTAAGGGACATCTATGTGGGTTCCAGTAAAAGTGTCCAGATGGACCTATGTGGCTTATAATGTAAGTATTCTATCAGTGCGTTTTTGTCCAAACTTATTTTCATATTTATCTTTTAAAGTTAGGAACCTTTAAAAACAAATCACATCTTATTTTCTCTAAAATTTACTAAGAATACCTTAATATTAAATATCAAGTCTGTTCAGTTTATCTATTTTATCATAAATTTGGACCCTTTTTCTTTGTTGTTCAATTTTAGTTAAGGATCCAAATGAGGCCTATACACCATTGGCTGATATATCTGGGATTCCTCTTTGATGTGTTTTTTACTCTTTTATTTTATTTGAAATTCATTGGTAAAATATCAGTTACTTTTTATGATGTAATTTCATACTGGGTTGATTTTACTGATTGCATTTCTGTGGTCATTCTGTACATTCCTTTGCCAACTCTTCCCATGATTTAGTAATTGGATCTAAATGCCTGAGAGATACACTTATTTTTATAGTTTTTTTTTCTTTTCCTAGACTCTCTTCTTAAGATATGAACAGTTGGTAGGGAATGTCTGAATTAATTAATTTAGGAGGATACAAAAAGGATGTTTTTTCTGTTACTGTTTCATTTATTGATTAAGATACTGCCCAGAAAAAAAAAATCCCTTTATCTACTAAATTTGTCAACAGTAAGACAAATCCCAAAGGAAGGAATGATAAATGCTTGACTTTTGAATTTCACCGTGTGTGTACTGGCTGTTAGAGTAGTGACTTGTCTGGTTCGAGTTCCTTGGGGCTGACAGTGTTAGGTCATGTGTGTAATTATGTTTGTATTCGTTCAGTTCATCGAGTCTAAGACTGCTCTTTGCCTAACAAGGTGAAGCCATTTCAAGTTTGGCTCCTTAAACTTTCTTTTTTTTTTAAATTTTTTTTAGATTTATTTATTATGTATACAGTGTTCTGTCTGCAGGTATGCCTGCAGGCCAGAAAAGGGCATCAGACCTCATTATAGATGGTTGTGAGCCACCATGTGGTTGTTGGGGATTGAACTCAGGACCTCTGGAAGAGCAGTCAGTGCTCTTAACCTCTAAGCCGTCTCTCCAGCCCCTCCGTGAACTTTTAAATACAGCTACGAAGTCATTTCTCCAAATGAGTGACAAAATATTTCAGCTCAGTTTTTGCATCTCCTCCTCCGGTGCTGGAATTTGCTATTTATTTAAGGAATTGTTTTATTTAGGAAATGGTACCTGCAAACCATTATCTGGTTTATGATTACTAGGTTGTCATTTATAGGACTTTTTTCAGTAGCCAGAGTGACTGAAAGTTCAAATATCACAGCCATGCATGGTGCTGCACACCACACCTTCAATCCCAGTACTTGGGAGGCAGAAGCAGAGGGAGGAGGATTGCTGGAAGTTTGAGGCCAGCCTGATTCACATGGCAAGTTCTGGACCAGCCATTGCTCTATAATGAAACCCTATCTCAAAAAAACAAAGCAAAGCAGTAAGCAAAAGGTAAATCATCACACACACAAATGCATGGACGGTGGTGCTTCCAGGACAGCTCTGCTACAACTTTTATTTAGTTTTTTACCTCCTTATCTTTTACCTTCCATTCCTAGCCAACTGGTTCTTAGTAACAGCAATAATGTGATAATGATTTATTCTTGTTGCCATGATTTTTAAATGATGAAATTATTCACTCATTATAGTTACATTGTTTTTCTTTGTTTTCTAGGAATCTGATAAGATTTATTTTACATTTCCTCTTGCAAATCATAGAAAAAGCTACACTCATGCCTACTGTCAGAGCACCATGCTGGTAAGATGATTGGCACATGTTATTTAAAATTGAAAATCTATTGTTCATTGTTTTAGTTTCAACTAATGGTCTCATAGGACCAGCTGTAACTGTTATTAAGTTTAGTCAGCTGGAAACATTTGTTTTGAAGAGTGTTTTTATTTAGAACTATTAGGCACAGCTTATTTATGACTGATAATATTCTATTAACGGCTATATTCAAGTCTTACACCCTGTTCTTCCACCTTGGATTTACTGTACTTAGGATGAGGAATTGAATCCTAAACTTTTGTTAGTTTTGAAAGAATGAATATAGTTGGCAAAATTGTCCTAATGAATTTTTAGGAAATGAACCCTGTTTTACTGTTTGATCACATGCTAGAATGCAGGTTCTTTTTATACGAGAAATGCTATTTGGGACAATAGAGTGACTATAATAATATAGGCTTACACTATCAAAGCAATGGTTTTGGTTTTTTTTTTGTTTTTAGTAAATACCTGCTAAAACCACATACACTAATTTGATCCCATATAGACTAGATTAGCATGGCCCTTGTACAAAGATGGTATACAAATTTGTAAAAATTTCCTTTTTTAAAAAACTGTTGAAGTCTTTTTCCTCTGTTCAAATTTTAGTTTTGGTATGTCTTGGGTATTTTTTTTTTTTTAAGACAGAATCTCACTATGAATTCCTGGCTGGCCTGGAACTCTTTGTGAGGACCAGGCTGGCCTTGAACTCAGAGATCCATCTGCTCTGTCTCCCAAGTGCTGGGATTAAAAGGTGTGCACCACCATGCCTGGCTCAAGATTCTTTACACTACATTTTCATCTTTCATAATTTAATTCTTTATCTGTTAAGTTGTTATTTGTTTGAGGCTGAGTCTTGCTATGTAGCCCAGGTTGGCTTTTCAACATCATGGCCAGGTTCTCTCGTAGCTGAGATTACATGTATACAGAACTCCAACCCATGCATTACTTTGCCAGTAGATGTTACATCATATATAGTACAGTTTTAAAGAAAAGGTGATAGGCTGGAAGTCTGAGGGCAACAGTTAAAAATACTTAGATGATGGGCTGTTCAAATGCCTTAATGTCCACCTCATGCTGCTGCTGTGGGTCAGCCGCCACTCACCTAGTCCATTCAAGTTAGTAGTCTGTTCTTGGCCTATCCCTGACTTGTGTATCTTTAAAGAACATTTTGGATCTTTTCCTTGATCCTAACTATCATATATATTATCTCTATGGATGTTATCATATATAACAGGAAAGTGTTGGAAATGCTTGTTTTATATCATTGTTTTCTGTTATTAACCGACAGGATACAAATAGTTGGATTTTTGGCTGCATAAACAGCACTTCCATGTGGTAAGTCTTTTGAATCAGTTGTTCATTTTTTCTTAACACAAGCAGTGCTCAGAAATTAAACTTTCAGAATAGCTCTATGCATATGCACACATGCACACTCAGGCATGTGCACATGCGTGTGCACACACACAGTAGTTTTTTTCTGTTTTGTTTTTGAGAGAAGGTCTCATTCTGTAGCCCAGGCTGGCCTGGAACTTACCGTGTATCTCTGGCTGGCCTGGAACTCACTGTCTTTCTTCTGCATCCGCCTCCCCACAAGTGAGATTACAGACCTGAACCATAACAAATGGCAGGAAAAGCTTTACATGATCCTATGTTTGTTTACCTGCTGTATCAAATTGTAATTTTTATATTTTAAGTTTTAATTATCGTGTGTGTGCATGTATTGTTTGTGTGTGTGTGCGCACACGTGTGCACGTATGCTCTGTGTGTGCTTTATGTGAGTTTGTGTGCTCTCTGTGTGCATTTGTGTGTACCTGCATGCATCTCTGTGTGTGTGCATGAGCACACATGCCATGGCATATGTGTGAGTTTCACAGGACAGCTGTTGGGAGTTGGTTCTCTGCTTTTACCCTGTGGGGGCGGTGGTTGTCAGTCTTATGTTGCGGATGTTTTTCCCACTGACTCGTCTCACTGGTCCCCAACATTGCTTCTTAAATGAAAAGAAAGGAAACTTATATGCTAGTGATTTCTTCATACATCTAACTAATTGATTGTTAGGAAAAGCCAACAGTTAGTTTTCCCACCAAGGGAACTTTGTGGACTCACACATTAGACTGCAAACTCATTGTAACTGTGCATTCTCTCATCTGTGGGGTTGCAAGTGCTGTCTTGTTATTCTGAAGTTTATTTGTAAATTATAATTATTGAATATTTGTCCTCTAATTATATCTTAATATTTATTTTAAAGCCGGCAAGGGGTTGATTTATCATGGAAAGCTGAACTGTTGCCAACAATTAAGGTAAATGATAGCTTTAGAATTTTATGTTTAGGTAAAAAATTCAGCTGATAGACATATTAGAATGTATTTTTAAAAAAAGCCTTTGAAGTGTTTTCTTTAGAAATATATTTGATGAGGAACACCAAACAATTATCTGTGTTTTCTTTACTTTCAGAGACTAAAAATTGTAAGTTGCCTACTTTCGAATCTGTTACAGCATCATTGTAAAAGGGCCAGATAGACTTTTAAAATTTGTCTTAAACTATAAACTGGTTAATGTATTCTATTGAGAATAGAGGAAGGAGAAAGGATCTTGCAGTAGGGAGGTGAGTTTTTCAAAGACATACTGAGTAATTTTCTAGATTTCATTACATGTTGTTATGCAGTTGGGTAACTCTTGTGTCTAGTTCTGTAGAGTGGTAAATCATGGATTTGTATAATAATTGTTAGTGATTTCTTTAAGTAACTCTGGTAAGTTAGCAAGTCTTTCTTAAAAAGACTATTTTGTATATTCTCAAAATCTGCTATGGAAAACACAAAATAAGTCTATAATTTGATGAAAATATCTGTTCTAATTTCCAAATTGTACTTATTATAATTTACAATCTCATCTGGGCCTGGTGGTTTCAGTCTTCAAGTAAATCAGTACCTTAAAATAAAATACATTTTTCTAATGAACTCAGACTTGAAATGGGAGATTTCTGTTTAGTCCCAGTCCTCTTCCATTGATACCAATTGAGCTATTTTTTCTTTGTAATACTAATTTCTTTATTGAGGGTACAGTACGGGGGGTTAAACTCCTGTCCTCTCTGTCACTGAGTCATATCTTCAGACTTCAACTTTTTATTTTTGAGATGGAGTCTCACTAAGTACACATGCTGCCCTTGAATTCCCTTTATAGCCCAAGTAGTCTTTGAACAGTGATCCTCCTGCCTCAGTCTCCTGAGTACCTAGGAATGATAATTTGCATAAACAGTTCACTCTGTGTTCATTGTACTAGCAGAGAACAATTTTAAAAGAAGAATGATGTCAGAAAGGATAGTCCCTTCGACAACTTTGGGTGTTTTTTGTTTGTTTGTTTTTTGTTTTTGCATTGTTTTCTTTGTGTATATTCATTTGGAAAGGAATATTATTTGTATTTGTAAAGCAAATATATAAAGAAGAAATTTTACTCAATAACATTTTTAAAAAAATCAATCCTGGAGTCTTTCCTAATCTTCCAAGCAAAAGCAGACCAGATAGAAGTATTAGGATTGATCCTAATTGTAAGATTGTATCTCAATTCTCTTGAGATACAATGAGTATTCCCTTACATTTCCAACATGGAAATTCTATCCATTTTATAATTTCAGAAGAAACAAGTGACTGAAGACCTTATAAAACATACTCTGCCCTATAGCTTAAATGCATTTCTTAGCTGGGTGTGGTGTACAGTGGTAATCCAGTGTTCAGGAACAGAGGCAAAGAAGATAATGAAACATTTGTGGTCAGCCAGGCTATACAGTGAGGACTTGTCTCTATCATGAGAGCTTTACTCAAAAAAAAAAAAAAGTTAAATTTCATACATAAATACTATTTTTATAAATCTACAAAGACTGAAAAATGTGTTTGCCAAACTGTAGGTCCTCATTTGTTCTTAGTTTAGGAATCAAATGTCTGGATAGTAGGAAAACAAGCTGTTCCAACTGTCTGCTTTTTAATAGTGATTTGTGGAAGGGAAGTTTACAATATTCTGCAATCTTAAGTCTGTTAAGCTTAAAGATAATATTAAACACAAACAAACTTTACCATTATACTTAAAACTTCTATATAACGTGATAGTGACATTTAAGTACACAGTTTTCTTTTAAACCATACAAATGAAGAAATAAAACTAGGCACAACAGCTTACACTGTATGTGCTGCACAGTAATTTCAAGGCCAACCTAGGATACTTATGGGAACCCTGTTTCCAAAAGTTAATAACAAGTAAATAACAAACTAGCAAGGCAAGTATATAGTACTTGTTTGAAGGGGGGGAAAAAAACAATGTTGCCTGAGGCTTAACAAAGTTCTTAAATATTGAAACAGATGAAGGCCACCTCTAAGTTTTTTCCTGAATGAAAACATTCTGAAAGGTATTAGGCTGACTCAGTTTGCTTAGTTACCCCCATGTGACCAGTGTTGTAGTCTTAGGGATGACTGTCAAATGTAACTTTCATTTCCTTGACTAGGACAACATAATGTATTCAAACCAGTCAGGTGACTTGAAAGGAACCCTTTCTCCACACTGTAGGCATACAGATAAAGAGGCGTGATTAAATAATTATGTGAAAAATATTCTGTGGTTTTTATGCATATTAATGCCATTTAAACAAAGGTAATGTTGTGAAAATCACCACTCTGAGGCATCTCTGCTGACGATACTTTAATAAATGGTGGAGTACTCTGATAAAGCCTGACAAATTCTAAACTGTCACTATTGAAAATATGTCTGTAACAGTAAATTGTTATTTATCACACATATATTTATTAAAACTTAACAATTACCTATAAATTTCCTAAATCCTAAACCCAAACCCTAACTCTAAAACCTAGCACCTAAAACTTAATACAAACATTTAACATTAATCCAGGGTTTCTCAAAAGCATATTTTCCTCTGGGTGAGGTTCCTTATGGATGGCTGGTCTTCATATAATTTCTCAGTCTTAAAGTCTCTGAATTTCGTTCGTCACATCCTAAGACAGTTTATAAAGCAGGAATCACCTTTGTGGTCTTAGAGATCAATTATTAGCATATGAAAAGTCTCCCAGGTTGGCTCACCTATTCAGATATCTATGACCTGCAAAGATCCTATTCAATGTTCTGGCCCATCTGGTCCCTGGGCTCCAAGGGGAGACAACTCCAATATCTCTGGCAGAACCTGCAAGGGTCCTGCTTCAGTGTTCCATCCGAACGGAAGTTCCTAAGCTCCGAAAGGAGATAACTTCCTCAGAGCAGTGGGTCTATCAAGCCTCCTCCTGTCCATGATGGGAATTTCTCTGTCAGATGCAGAGGATGGTGAGAAAGGCAGAGAAGAGAAGCAAAGCCTCTGTCTATGTGAATCTTGACTTAAATATCTTTAGCAAAAGCTTTTGCACCCTTCAGTCTCTTCAAAAGCTTTTGCACAGGCGCCTGAAGCAACAGGCGGTCCTCCGGGGGCAGGCACCCCAGGTCATGTCCCTGCTCCTAGCCTTATGATCAAAAGAGGTCCTCCACCCTTGGCGAGTTCCCAAGGACTTGTCACATAAGAGACTTCGGAAGTAAGTCTTTTATCTTAGAGTCCAGGCTTTTGCTTAATCCAAGTTCCCTATGCTATTATATGCTAACGCTAATCCTATCATACCTGTCTAGCAACTGTTGGAGCTGACTGCTGCGCAGAACAAGCAGAACAACACAGTTCTTCCTGGTTGAGTTGCCTGTCATGCTTTCCACCCTTTGATGGCTGTCAGCTCTCGATGGCTGTAACTTATGTGGCACCTTTAACACCTTTCGTTTCTGTTAAGACCTAAGAGTTTGTTGTTTAGTTGGTCTTCTGGTCTTCTGCTCAGGCTGTCAGAGAACCACTTTCTCGGTGTTTTAGCTTCCGCACCTCTGTCCCACCAGTCCACATTGGTGTTTCTGAGAATGAAGAAACAAGTGTCTGTGGATACTTCTTAATATACCCGTATGTGTTCTCAGTCTACACCTACTCCCAGAAATAAAACTGAGTTGAAGACTGTTTTTGGAATCTTGGCAGTTACTAAAAAGGCCAGTCTCTAACCTGTCCATTCATGAAATATGAACTGTACAGTCTGATTTTAGTTTTAAGTGGAGATTATAGTTGTTCATTTGGTGAAATGCACCATTAGCTATGTTTCTTTGTCACGTACTAGATATTTTATTGGATGGTATTCATACAGCCAGTGACTGCTGTTTCAGCTGAGTCAGAATCCTTAGAGAGCAAGTTGTAATTTTCCCATCACATTTTAGCAACTTTTGAAGATTAACACTATAATGCTCTCTGTACTAGATAGCCAAATTACAAAAAGAAACACACAATATTTGGAAACAATTATATGAAATCATCACTTTAATATCAAACATCATTTGTTTTATCTGAAAAGATATTTCAAGGAAAATTTTAGCTTGTTTATTTATATTTAACAGTAGTCAATTTTCATAGTTATCTTTTTGTAGGATTATTGACCTGGAAATATAAATGTGGATATAAATTTGATTTATGTGTGCTTTCATAGGGTATAGGGATGTTCTGAAAGTTAAATTCGGGCCTCATGCATATTAAGTGACTGCTTTAAGAGATGATTTAAAATAACCCATTGAGAAATAAGTCTTCGTAATTTTTCTCTAACATGTATCAGAAATAAAGTGACTTTGTATCTTCACCTTTACTTTCAGGTTCTGACATTAAGACTTCAAGACTATCCATCTTTGTCACATATTGTTGTCTATGTACCATCTGTCCATGGAAGTAAGGTAACAACTGTTTTAAAGGTTTTATTGAAATGCTTAGAGGCAACTCATGTGAAACTTTATTTTTTTCAATGATTTTTTTTGCATAGGTACAAGCTTATCTAAAATGATGGCCAGTGTGGTGATCCTCCTGGTGTTAGGTCATTAGAATGTCCCCTCATCTTGAACTAAGCAGAATAAACACAGATCCTTCTGTTCTTGGTGAGAACTGGCTCCAGTTTGCCAATCTTTCTGAATCTGTTACTTGCTAGGTCCCATTTTATGTACGAGATACCAGGATTTAATAGGAAATAGAGAAAGAACTCTCCATTTGTCATCCTGTCAGATAAGGAGAGAAAAAAAGTAATGTAAGAGTAATGAGAAAAAGCAGATATTTAAGAACATAGAATAAACTCAGAATATAGCAAGAACATGAAAAGTGCAGACTGATATCCCTGAAGGAAGGGACTCAGAATGGCTTTATAGTGAGGTGATGAAAAGGCCTTAAGGAATGTTTAAGGACTTTTGTGGGAAAGAAGAATATTCTAGCTCAGTTCTGTCAAGCTCCAAATCACTACCATGTGTGGCTATTTAAATTTTAAATTAATTAAAATAAAATAAAGATTCAAAATTCAGACCCTTTGTACTACACACTTTCCAGAAACTCAGTAGTAACATGGCTACAAATACTAACCAAAACAAAACAAAACATAGTGAGTGAGAAAGCATGGTATGGAAAACAGTGAATAAGTAAATAATTTTGAAAAGACGGCCACCAGGTGTAGAATAATAATGGGCAGATATGTAGGAAAACTGTCCGTGGCATATTGTGGAATCCTTGACCGAAGTCGTGAACAGAAGGCAATAGGAAGCAGGAATACTGACATTATGTTTTCGTAGTAGAGGATGGGCCTGAAACAGGAGGATTAAGTACCACTTTACTGGTTTTGGGGGGCTTTTTTAGAGGTGGGAGGAGTAAAAGGTCGGGAATCTTGAGAGTGTTACAGGGAAGTCCGTGTGTAGGGGGAGAAGCCCTGATGCTCCATTTAGACCAGCAGACTCAGCCCTCAAGCACCGCTCCTTCCTTTCCCACATGCCTCCAACAAACTTCCACTTACCCACATGGTACTTTTGGTGACTCTCTGAGGAATATTTCTGTTACATTTAAATTATCTGCTAATATATTTCTTCTTATCACCATACTGTGAACTCTGAGATTCACAACTAGATACTTTCCCCCAATTTGTATCTTCAATCTGCAGTGAATACCACATTAAATAAACAAAGAAATAAAACCCAAAGTTTTTTGAGTGAGAAAGTTGGTGAGATTTATGACCAAAATAATTAGGAAAATTTAGAAGAAATTAGGGAAAATGTAAGAGGGTGTTGTTGAGAGTTACCATGAAGACTGACTGAGTCTCACAAGTACCTTTAACGGATTCATTGTTTTGCTTAGCTCAAGTGAGGTAATTCAGCATCTTCAATAGTAAAAGCTCTCTTTAAGGGTTTTTCTGTCAGGTAAGTTGTTTTTAAACAAATCTAACATCTTTCTGAAACTTGAAAAGACCTTTTCTTGATATGCCAAAAAAAACCCAAAAAACAACAACAACAAAAAACCAATGAGCCTTTTTGCAAATAGATAATTGTAGCAGAGTAATAAGTGCATCTAAACCCTCTTCAGAAAATACCACTGCTGGCTGTGCTGCTGCTCACTTTCTATTACTAGATTGATGATAACGTAGATAACGTAGATAACGTAGATCACGTAGATCACGTAGATCTTTGATTTCTGCACATCTGTGCATAGCCCATCATCAGAAAGCTGTGCACAGATAATGGAGCCAACTCATAGCTCCATGACTTGGGAACTACATTGTGGAATTAACTGCACTTTTTCCATGATGGAAAACAAGCTACAAGCACAGAAACTGGCTGGCTTTGGTTATTTCAGAAAGAGACCTTTGAGTTCTGTCTTTCTCAGTTAAAGATTTGTTTCCCTTTCAGATCTAACAGCACAGTCAGATTTCAAAACATTGAAAAAAAATTCTAGTATTTTAAATACCTTTACGCAAAGTGATTGAAATTGCTTTTTAAAAACAGTTTCACTATCTCTTGATTCACCCAAAAAGCACTTTGTGGAAATACAAATAATCCTGTTCAATGAATGATTTCTAGTTTTTGAAAAGCTGTTTTCTGTAATGGAAGTATTTCTTCTTTGCCTTGTGAGAAGGGATGAAAGCAGAGCAGCATGGTGGTGTTTCTTTCTGTGTCAACACATGGATACAAGTCTAGTAGTAGTCTCCTGCACCTGGTTTTCAATTTCATAAATAATTGAGAGTCCATCCGTAGGCATAGGAATAACACAGCTTAGGTACCCAAGAAGGAGTTCTCACCGAAGCCTGGGGTGGATACTGATGGCTTTCATCCCCTTGAGACAGCAGACTATCTTCTATCTATTGTGAGGGTTATATTCATATTTTCTTCTCCTACTGACGAAAATAATTCAATGATCTTGTGATTATTTAAATCTTTGCCTTTCCAGAATCTGTTCTTTTTTTCAGACGGCAGAAAAATAATTTTCTGTGCATGTCTAGAAGTGTTATTAAAAAGGAAATGTCAAAATAAAAGTTGTAGTGGTGTGCCACATTCTAAGTTTCCTTTTGTAAAAAGCATACTTTTTCATGGGTGAGAACTCATTTCCCCATTTTCTGTAATAACTGGCTGATCTATAGTAATCTCATACAAATGGCATTAGCTATAATTGAGTTAGATGAGTGACAATAAATTAGCCTGATTAAACTATAGATACCTAAAAATATATAGGACTTAATAAAAAGATCATTAGTAACAAAGTTATACTTCCTTTTTGATTAGGAAAGTACTCAGAAACATGTTATCTAAATCCCTAATCTTAAATTACCTTTGATTCTCAGTGCTTTGAGCTACCTTTAATATCCTTCCCTACCTTCCTCCGAAAATACTTGATGTGATAATTACACTTTGCAATGACTTTGTTATAAAAATGACCTTCAGGTAATTTAATATATTTGATTAAGAAAAGGTTTACCTAGTCTTCTTGGCATAGTGTCTGCTTGAGGAATTCTTGCCAGAGTAATAGAAGAATCATTAGTGCTTTTGCCAGAACTGAGGTTTATTTTCCACACAAACACCAAGATTTTACTAAGTTCCATTCTGCATTTTCTAAGAAATCAATGTCTTATATGTCAGTTTGTTGTAGACTGTGAATTCTTTAAGAAAGAAACGAGATCCGTACAACTTCCTGTAACTCATCTTTTCTCATTTGGTAAGTCTTGTTTTTGAAGACTAAGCATAGCTTTTAGGATTGCCAATTTACTTTGTGAGACACAGAATATTAAATATTAGCATGTGTGCAGTATAGGTCTTAGGAAACTATGTGTTTAGTAGTCGAATACTCACTCACTAAATGCTGGGCCAGTAGTCAGCATCTGAGGAGTGAAAGTGAGAAGGGCCGTGTCTTAGCTCCTTTTCTCTTGCCGTGATAAGACACCATGACCAGGCTGGCCTCAAACTCACAGAGACCCTGCCTCTGCCTCCCAAGAGCTGGAATTAAAGGCGTGCACCACCACTGCCCAGCTTGTTTGTTTTTTAACAATGGTTTGCTCTGTAGCTCAGGCAGACTGGCCTTAAAATTTGTGACTCTCCTGCTTCAGCCTCCTGAGGGCTGGGATTTTAGAGCCTGCCCTACCATGTTTGTCTAACACAATCTTTTTTTTTTTTTTTAAATTGGCTGTAGTCATGTGTATCTGTGTCTGGGATTGTGCACATGAATGTAGGTACCTACTCAGGCTAAAGGTGTTGGATCCCCGTGGAGGTGAAATTAGCTGTGAACTACCAGATGCAGGTGCTGGGAGCCAAACTCAGGCCCTCTGCAAGAACTGTGCATGTTTTTAACCACTGAGCCACCCTTCCAGCTCCACAGCACAGTTTTTATCCTAACCAGTATTGGTACAGTATTTAATAACCTCAGCCGGCTTTGCTTATTGCCAGTTTTGTCTCTGATCCTCCTCCCGGTGCCTGCACTGGGTTCAGTTGTTAGCCTTTCCTTGGCCTTTATCACTTTCAAACATTTTAAGTGTGATCAGTTACTTCACTTCCAGACATGTTAGGCGTGATCAGTTACTTGCAAAGCATCCCTTAGTTTGTATTTGTTGAATGTTTTCACACTGAGCTTATGTGTTTCTGCCAAGAATACCGCAGAAATCATGTGCCTTTCTCATGTGTCAAGATGTGTGATGCTAATAAATCTAATTGCTGGTGGTATTAACTTTGATCTTTGGTTAAGTCAGTAGTATGTGGCGGCAAGTTTTTCTACTGTGTAATTGCCGCTTTTCCTTTACCTCTAATAAATATCTTCGAGGAAATAATTTGAAAAAAAAAAGTGCAACTTACTCATTTTAGCATACAATGGGCCAAATATTCTTTAGCAAGTAATTACTATTGCATCCTCAATTTATTTAAGTCCTGTCTGAGATAGTTGTCTCATCTGCCTTACTCATTCATTTATTATTCAAGACAGTATAATATTGACTAGTGAATATATATTTTGGGCTGGGGCCTAGCTCAACAGTGGAGTCCTTGGTTAGCATGGATATTTAATTCATGGTGTTATAATACCAGTGCTATATATACGCTCTTGCTTAAGTTGCTCCAGCTTTGGCTTTTAGGATTCTTTTAGCTTTGTTCTTGTACCCTTTAGTATGTTACATCCTTCTACATGCATGCACACACAAATATATCCCTGTCATCAAAAGAAACAGCATTACTTGTGATAGGAAATTTCCTTTAAGTTTTTTCCCTTTTCCCCACCCCAGGTCCCTGTTTTGGGGTATAAATGCTCAGGAAAGTACCAAAGTAGCAACTCTGAGTTATCTGTATCATTTAAAATAGCTTGCTTTAGAAAGTGAATCTTCCTAAAATTGGAAGTAAGTACTTGACTTTTTAAAAACACCTCCAGTATATTTGAAAGTCATTAAAATTCAGCATTTTCTTCAGGAGAATTTGATTGTTAGCAGTTGCTTCCTATTTATCAGCCAAGAAAACTTGTTAACTTGGATTTTAGACCTTGTAGCCCAGATGATCTCCCTTGTAGACCAGATGGCTTCTGTCTCAGCATGTAGCCTTGGCTGGCCTTAAGCTCATTGCCCCCTGCTCACACACCATCACATCAAGTTTTTAAAAATTTCCTCTTAATTTCAATTTTCTGTTGGTATTTTTAAACGTTACTTAAGCAATCAGCACATTTTTTGAAAAATCTCTGGTGTTATAAATAATACAGTGCTTTCAACCCAATAGGGTTGTCTTCAAGGAAGGCGATACTAAATACAAATGGCCTATACTACAATATAGAGCTTCTGAACTTTGGACAGGTAATTCTCATGGTAGAACACAAAGCATTTTTCATCTTCATTTGCTATTTCACTAAACAAATAAACTTTGGGATTTTTTTTTTTTTGTCTTTGTCAAACTTTATCAGATATACCAAGCTTTTAAAGTCAACGTGGTAAGCAAGTGCTCTGGAGGCAGAGGTAAGGGCATAGTATTACCATCTGAAGAGCCAGTCATTCACTTTGAAGTTTCTACAACGCTTATTTCATGTATTTTCTTTCATATATTTTATATGAAGTAAAATTAAATATATGGGTATGGGAAAATATTTCTGTTTTCAAGGGATTTAACATAGACTCTTTCTTAATAGTAAATCATATTTGCATGTTTAAAAAGTACTATATATTTTGGGGAGGGTGAGATGGCTCTCCAGATAAAGGCCTGATTTCAATTCCCATAATCCATTTAACGGTGGAAGACATGAATGACTCAATAAAGTCTCTCTGACCCCCACATGATCACATGGACTCATGCACAAGCATCTTACACAAACATAATAGTAATCATAAATAAAAAATGTTAAACTGTACATCTTTGTGGCTTATTGTAGTAGCAGTTTTAGATGTTTAATTTTCTTTTAGTTTCTTAGTGCTACTCATATACCTTGACATCTTTTGCGAGCCTAATTTGCCTAATTTTCAATAGTCTCTTATCATGCGCCACACTGATCTTATTGTAAAATTGGTAGTTTATATGCAATAGTCTTATAGCTTGTGTTCGAGTTAAGGTAGCATGCAAAATAATGCTTCTCTCCTTTGTGTCTTAACAGAAGAAATAACTAGTATCTATAAACTTCATATTCCCTGGTCTTATGAAGATTCACTAACCATTGCACAGTAAGTATGTGAAAGAATTTACTTTAAACTTTGATGTTTTAAAGTAGAATCTGTGCTGAGTTTATTTGAGTCATATGCATTACTAAAGTTCCTTTTAGTAAACCATATGCACCCGTTAGTATCATGACCATTATTTAAGATATATATAGTATTCTATTTAAACAAGATAGCACATATGTCCTGCTTGAAAATGAACATCTTCTCTTTGTCTCCACTATTTCCCAAGTGCTAGAGAGAGCAGCCAAATAACTTGTGATAATGTATCTGTCATTTACCTTCCTCTACATTAGTTCAGTGTATTGTGTTAAAAATTGACTTAGCCAGGGCTGTTTACCAGCATTTTATATTTGTGGATTGATATTTCAATAATTTCTTCAGGGTTCCATCTTCCACAGAAATTTCTCTGAAACTTCATGTTGCTCAGCCGGAAAATGACAGCCATGTGGCATTGTTAAAAATGTACACATCATCAGACTGTCAGTATGAGGTAAGATATACATTTGCACAATTAAGTATGGTTTAATTATAGACAGATAGAGGTCGTTTTTATATCAGCTGCACATACATCATGATGTGGAAGTCCACAAGTATGAGAAATTAAAATGTTAAATATTTTCTATCGTACTTCTTTACCATTTAGTATTTCTGTAGATAGACTGAGCATGTGAATATCTTATAGAAATGGGAACTGTAAGTTATTCTAAATTTTAAAGTCTAGAATTAAAAATCTTTCATAAATGGAAAAGCTTCATTTAGCTAACTGCCATGGCTTTACTACATTAATTGACATGTTGCTTATTTTGTAGTATAAGGTTAGTTTAAGGATATTGCCTTTTACTATTTTTTAAAGATCTGTATGCTTTTCAGACATTATAACACTCTGGCTTATGTGAAATGTCTTATTCCTGGTTAGCAGTCCTAAGTATTTGGATTCTGTAATAGGACTAACTTCCTTAAGGTAAACTAGGAGATACCAGATTGCTTGAATCTGTTCCTAAGACCAAGTTTCAAGTGCACCTGTATAATGAATTAACTTGTGTCTCACAGAATTCATGAATTACATTTTTAGTTTCTAGGTGGGTATTGCAGGTCTACTGTGTTTCTCAGTTTGCAACTTTGTGTTTCCAATATTAAAATGACAAGAATTGTATTGTCTTGGGAGGGAGAGGCAAGTGGATTTCTGTGAGTTTGAGGCTAGCCAGGTCTACATAGTGAGTTCTAGGCCACCCAGGGCTACACAATGAGAGCCTGTCTCAAAAAAAAAAAAAAAAAATGTTATCAATTTGGCTTCAGACACTGTGTGGTCTCCAAATGTTCATGTTTTTTTTAAAAAAAATAAATATTATATACTTTCAAAAATCTGTATTTTAGTAAGACACAGCCATGTGTCTATTATAACTTGCTTAAGAAGGGTCTCATTTTCCCATATTTCTTAATATTTAGTATATATATTAAGGATGAGTTTCTTTATAAGTAATACTTTGATTTACATTATTTTAGCCAGTATAATAACATGTTGTATGTAATTAGATATTCTAGTTAGTAAAGGGTTAATACCCACATTCCATACCATCCATCAGTTGTTGAGGAGGATGTATACTGGAAAGTACACAGAATGGTAACCTGTACTTTAGACAGTTAAAATTGTGGTTTAGGATATTCTTGAAGACTTAGTTGTTAAAAAAATTGCCATATTCAGACGACACATAGAAGTACTCAATGTAATAAAACAATGAAATGAGTTTAGGAAAAATAATCTCTCTTTTTTTTTCCAAACAATTATTTTACACTAGGTGACAATTAAGACTTCCTTTCCACAAATACTTGGACAGGTAAGAGAAACTTAATGCAGGTCGGTTGATTATTCAATACCTTGTAATTTGGAAGGGATTGCAGTCTTTTTCTGTGAATTAGTATTTTTTTTTTAGTATAACCATAGAATTGATCATTATTATTAGAACTTGCAGAATTGTGTAATATTAAGACAGAGAAATTAATAGAAATTAATACAAGCTTTTTATTGCTGCTTTGATTTTTTTGATCTTTGTATTTTGCCACCCAGGCATACTATTCTCTTGAATCAAAGATAATAAATTAATTTTGATAATTTTGTACTTAGTCATGATTGTACTTCAACTCTTACAATTGAGTTAGAAACATTTTTGTGGGCTGGAGAGATGGCTCAGAGGTTAAGAGCACTGGCTGTTCTTCCAAAGGTCCTGAGTTCAATTCCCAGCAACCACATGGTGGCTTGCAACCATCTACATTGAGATCTGGTGCCCGGGCACATATGTAGAGCAAATACTGTATACATAATAAATAAATAAATGTTTAAAAAAAAAGAAACATTTTTGTATGCATTATCTCATTTGATCTTTGCAACAATCACTTGAGAATTAGATTTTAATTATTATAAAATTTGTGAACATAATAAAATTCGGTTAATGTATAAATATTTTATATGAATTGTGAAGAAACAAGTAAATTTTAGTTTGAGTTGTAAAAGTGGCATCATAAGTACTTAAAAATGTATGAACAGTTAAGGAGCCAGTTAAAAATTATTTCCTGTAATACAAATTAATTTCTGCACTTAGACGTCTCAGTATTCAAAGGACTTGTCACTTACATAGCTTAGAGTAAATGTGGGAACCTCTTATTCATATCTCTGTGGCCCATATTTCAGATCAGTTAGGAGGAAAATAAAACTGCCTTAGAATACAATAGTCAGAGACAATTACACCAAAAAAGAACAAAGTAATACTTATGTTTAGATACAGAAATCTTTCTAAGAGGTTAGATTTTATCAGTGTCACAGGATCAAAGGTCTCACGAATCAAAGGTACTCTCTGCACTTCCTGTTTATTCAGATATATTTATCCTTCTCAGGTCTCTGATGTGGTTGAAGACTAGATGGTTATAGTCTCAAAGCTAAGTTTTAAGTTGTTTAGGAATTAAAAGGATGTTCTAGGTCTTAGAAGATGTTTTTAAGTTGGTAATGCAAGTTAGGATGGAAACTGAGTTAGGTATAGAACATTAAACTCACAGAGATAGATAGATAATAGAATATTATTAGTTGCCAAACATGTATGGACTGGACATTGGGAATGTATGTTATACCTTATAACTTTCATAATTGTGGCCTAATTATTCTTATTGTATTGTATTGTATTTATTGTTATAGGAAAAAGAGCCTTTATTGGACTAAAAGGGGGAGCTGTTAGGGGAGAAAAGATACATCTTAAATTTTTAAAAAAGCAGATAGGAGAGTGAGGGGGAAGAGGGTAGGCAGATGGGACTGACTGAGGTGTAACTTGAAGAAATAAATAAAGGGGTAAAAAAAAAGATGTTAAGTAAAGAACTATGTTAATTAAGTCCAAAATTTCAAAAATCAAAAACCACATGTTCTCCCTTCATCCTTAATTAGCTTGTAGATCCTAGGAGAATGAACTCAAGTGTACAGTGTATCTAACTCATTTGATATACGTGCTTTTTTAGATTTATTCTTTAAATTGGCAGACAAAGTATAGATGTCAGTGTGACATTTTCAAACTGTGCTTTAGAGGATCCTTCTTCCCCTCCCCTTGCCCTGCCTTCCTTACCCCCATCTCCTTTCCCTTGCTGTGTGCGAAGGGTCTCTGCCGTGGCCAGCAGAGTTAGGCAAGAAGGAAATCTGGTTCAACATGACTCAGTGGACCGTTTTGGCTCAAACTTCTGGAATCTGACACCAGGTAGTTTACTTCAGGCATATTTAAGCTCAGCACAATTTCAAAATAGTTTCCTAGTGATAATCAATCAGTCCTGTGCGTACAAAAAAGCTTAAGAGATGGTTACACTGAAACTCTTCTACCTTATACAAGCAACTCTCTGGATTAACTGAGGAAGCAGGCTTAAGGTAGACAGTGCTCCTGATGAGGAACTCAGGGAGGACAGAGCTGTAGTTTGACAGGGATAAACATTAGAGTCTGAGGGAGGGAGCGTGGCCTGGCCAAAGTCCAGAGGCCACCGGGCCGTCAGCCACTTTGTTTTCCAGCCTTCTGGGCAGAAAACAGGTTGTACAGCTCTTTTTCTAGAGAGACAACCCTGTGTGTTTAATCCTGGTTTCCCTAGTGCTCATCTGTGAACACCGGACCATCACATGTGCCCTGATGCCCTCTCCCCTTCTTCTTTTAGTTTTTCAGTTTGCACCCATTGACGTACATGCATACATACATCATAAGCTAGGGTCTGCATATGAGAAATAACATGCTTTATCTTTTTGAGTTTGTGTCACCTTGCTGTATTTCTAGATCCATACATTTTCCTGCTGTTTCATAATTTTATCTGCTTGTAGTTGAATACAATTTCATTGCATATATATGTAATATATATGTACCACATTTTTAGAATATATATGTACCACATTTTAGAATATATATGTACCACATTTTTAGAATCCATGTATTTGTTGATCAGCTTGTTCTGTCTCTTTGTTGAGGATGAAGCAGCAATAAACATGGATGTGCGAGTTTGATGCCATTCTTTTACTAAATTCCTTCTTGGACAGTTTCTGATTATCCTTGTCACCCACCCTCACTTAACTGCCCACTCACCTCTTCCCTGCAAACCCCTTTCTCACATTTCTGTTTGTTTCAGTTAGACCCGCATAGTTGAACTAGGGTCGTCTCTATGGCCATGAGTTTGGAACCATCCATTGGGACTCATTGGGGTAACACCTGGGTACACAACTAAAGACAACCTCCTCCTTTCCCAGAATCTGTAAGTAGCCAATAGTTCATCAGTATGAGGTAGAGCCCCATGATCCCTTCCGCACCCATGACTGACAGGGTCAGTCTTATACGGGCCCCCTGCAGTAGCCACAGCTGCTATGAGTTCATGACTGCCATTGCATCATGTCTGGAGGGCGGCATTTCACCCCTTCTTCTCCCTGCCTTCCAGCTCTTACATCTATTACTCCTCCCACTTCTATAATGTTCCCTGAGCTTTATAAGGGGGTGACATAAATGATTTATTTAAGGCTGAGCCCTCAACTGTCACTTATTCTTAGTATCTTGGCCACTCACGAATCTCTGAATTCTCCACTATTCATTGCAAAGAAAGGCTTTCTGACTAAAGCTAGGGGTGGCTTCTGTCCTTGGTATAAACATAGCGATTTAGAAGGCTGTGAGATGCTATGTCAATTTCATTAAATAATAGTAGTAAGTTCTCCCTTTGGGCCTCTGACCTTCCCAGGCATGGGTTGTCTACTGCTTTTACAGTACCAGGTGTAGATTAATTCTCTTCTGGAGAGAGGGCCTCAAATCCAGTTAGAGGGCAACTGACTGACCAGGTATAACCCCAATAGGTCCCAATGGATAGCTCCAACCATGCCACTATTGCCAAGATGGGTACATCTTGCCAGAAGGGCTGTTTTGTAGTTAATAGACTTTACAGCTAGAAAAGACTTCTGGTACCTTTGTTTTCCTGGACGCTGGCATCACACCTGGTACTGGAAAGTCAGCCAGCAGAATGAAGTTTCCTGGTCAGTTCCAGCCTCTGTCTCTGTGTCTTGCAAGCAAGACATGCAGTATCTTCAGCAATAGGGTTTATTCTCTAGTTCTGGTGGACAAATAAGAGAATTGATATGAGCCTTTTATTTGGGGGTGCTCTGGGACCTCCCTCACCAACAGCTCCTATGAAGGTGTCCCACATCCAGCACTGAGCACTTTGTTTAGTGACACACACTACTTCTAGGAACAGCATTGTGTGTTCATGCAGTGTGTCTCCTTTCAGACTCTTTGTATGTGTGTGTGTCTTAACTAGGTTTATAAGATAGGAAGTTTCTATATGACTATTTCATATATGTTTCACTTTAGTTAACCTCCCCACTTCCCCCTCCACCTGTCCCCCATCCCATTCCCTACTTCAACTTTACCTGTGTTCTGCTGTCCCTCTTCCTTTATGGCATCATGCCTACCAGTGTCCCCTTCCTAGTTTGTGTACACACACACACAAACTTCTGCTACAATGAGAGAAAAGAAATGGGGAAGATGATTAAAGAGTAACCACTTGAGAGACTTTTCAGCCTTTGAATAGATGATTTTTTAAACAAAATTATTTTTTTCTGAAACAAAGAAAAGATTACATCTTTTTTTTTTTTAAGAATATTCACCTTAAAGACAATAAACAGTAAAGTGCAGACACTGTTTGGAGAATTCCATAGCTGTCATCACTGCAGGAAGGAAATCCATTGTTGCCTGATCTTTACATTTTAAGGAAAACTGAAATCTGGGTTTTAAGGATTTCAATTTTTCACTGTTGGCATATACTTCACATTTTAAGCAAGCAGTATACCAAGAGCTTAGGCTGAGTTTAAGTTCAAGTTTCACAGGGCTTCCAATTTAGTGAAGGTTAATAATTACAGTGAAGGATTTGTAATGGCTTCTCTAGTGAGAGTTATCATTCCAGCTGCTTTAAACAGTAATGATGCTTGATCTTTATAACCACCTATAAGCAGTAATATTGTCCCCATTTTAATAATAAGCACATGGAAATGAAGTAAGTTAATATTTGTAATAGTGCAGGTATGGACTCTCCATACCTGAATTCTTCTGTCCTTAACGTAGGGATGAAAACCACTTCAAAATGTTGTTTTTGAGAAGAAGGCATGAGATAATGCATAAAAGATGCCAGGTATCATGAGTGAACACTGGATGCTCAATAAGGATGCTTTGAAAATGCCTTGTAGCATGGGAACTCAGTTAAGCCTCTGGTGAAAAACACACATTTCTATGATGCTATACATCAGTAATATTTATTTACTTAGAGTTTTGATGCTCCTTACTAGAAATATGTGTGTGCCAATGTCAGGAAAATGTCAAGTAAAGAATGAAGTTTTTTAGTTTGTGTGAAAATATATTTGTTTCATCAGCATGGATATTCCATAGTTGACGTCTGATTTGTCTGTCTTCTAGGTAGTTAGATTTCATGGTGGAGCTCTACCTGCCTACGTTGTATCTAGCATCCTTCTTGCTTATGGAGGACAGCTATACTCTCTCTTCTCAACAGGTAAAAATGCTTACACCTCAAAAGTTAATGTTTTGAATTTTATAGGAGAGCCACTGTTAGTTCCATGTCATTTTCCCTTGTTGATTTTCTTTGGTTTTGTTTTTGTTTTTCCAGTACTGGATATCAAAGCTAAAGCCCTGTGTGCTCTAAGAACTGCTCCTGGGCTTTATTTGTATGGTCATGTTTATTTAGGTTATGCTGAAGTACAAAGCATAATAAGAAAGTTCTTAGAATTAGCCGCCACCTTGGAAACTGCAGAATAGCATGTGATTTTGTGACGAATCTTCTTCATGTCTTTTCAGTTTTTTTTCAGTACTTTTGTCTTATAAAAGCAGAAAAAGTTACCATATACATAAAAAAAAGACCCATAAAAATAAGGAAGAGAAGAAAGCAAGGGAGGTAGGAAGAGGGAAGATCAGGAAGAAAATAGGGAGGAAAGAACTGGAGGAATGGAAGCAACAGGACAGAAAAGAGGGTTAGTAGTGGCCTGCCATTATCAAGTGATTTTAAAGTATTTCATGCTTTTCAGGTAAGATCCACACACTGCAGTTCATCCTTAGATTTAATCGTTACATTCCAGAGCTACAGTTTCCCCCATTCCCACCACTCCCCCTTGTACTTTATTGAAAACACGTTGTTCTTTGTGTTTCTCATAGTTCGGATTTCTGTGATCATGTCCCCATGATGGATACATTCTCCTGTCTTTGTTTCTAATACATGCTGGTAATTAGAGCTGTGGGCTTCAGAGTCTCTTCTTGTCTTCTCATCTAGACCCTTCCCTCTTGTTGCTGCAGCAGCTGAGATTCTTGTGTTGATAAACTTGCAGTAGTGTGTGTACGCTCTAGTCTTACTTGCCTTCCTAGTTTATTCTGTTCCTTCCTTCCATCCCCTCTTCCTTTTCCTCCTCATCTTCCCTGTTTCTCTCACCACCCCCCCATGCCCTAGCCTTCCCTTTTCTTCTAGTTTCTGAGCCAATGCCTCATTACCATGCTTTAAACATCTTACTCATGTCTGAAGAAGACAGAAGATTTGATCACTACCGCCTGGTCTCATGGAGAAGGTGGAGAAGCCTTAGCCTTATTTCTCCTGTGCTTTCTGCTCTCCTGTCTGCTACTATTGCCCAAAAGAGCTTGTCTACAGAAGTCAGTTCCCCAGAGTCAGCAAAGTAAAGGGCAGAATAGCTCTGAAGAGATGTAGGACATGGTTTTCCAATAGACTGAGCTTTGGCTAAGCTTGGACAAGAGTCAAAGGAGGTCGGAGATGGGGAAAAGAGTGAGACCAAGCTATGTAAAGTCAGGAATTCTCCTCACCATGTCTGTGTACCAAATCTTTTTCTGACTATTGAGTTCTTTTAATGGTCTTCAAAAGACGTCAATGCTATCGGGCTTGGTGGCACATGCCTTTAATCCCAGCACTAGGGAAGCAGAGGCAGGAGGATCTCTGTGAGTTTGAGGCCAGCCTGGTCTACAGAGTGAGTTGCAGAATAGCCAGAGATACACAGAGAAACCCTGTATCAAAACACAAACAGAAATAAATAAATAAATAAATTTCCATGACCTTTAATAGCTTTTGTGAAGTTACTGTTAATATTTAATCTGTTCACTTCTATTCCAAGGAAAGGAAAGAAATGTGGTCCCCCCAGAACTGGCCTTTTTAAAAATCACTATACAAAGTATTAAATGTCATAGTGACTTTTTGAAACAAAATGTGTTATAATTGATTGATTCCCCCCCCACTAATCTCTCCCTTCCCCTTGTGCATTCTCTTTCATGTCGTGCGCCCCTTTGTAGTGTCCCCACCTCCTTAGCACCTTTTCACTCTCACTCTTTATTGGTCTCCTTTGTACTTTAGGGTTGACTCTTGTTTGCACCCTCTTATACAGACATGCATTGCAAAATAAGGTCTGCATAGAGAGAGCATGCAATTGCTCTCTTCTGAGTTCAGACCTTGCCTTTTAATTGTGGGGCTATTCTGGCAGTGTGACATCAGCCAGACGTTGGCATGTTTGTTGCCCTTTGGAAAGAGACACTTCATACTGATAATTGATTCTCAATCACAATGAATACGCTGGATTGTGTGTGGAAACACTGGCGATATTTGAAACTAGCTTTCCTAGAGGATTTAAATATACAAGTATGTCTCAAACAAATGAAGGGGTAGTCATGCAGCAAGTATGCAAGTCAAGTCAACTGTAGATTGAACCCACAAGAATGAGTATAGTAAAATGTTGATATATGCTAATAAGGAAGGGGAGAAATTGGGACCTTGAGACACAACTGTAGAAAACAGCCTGACAGTTCCTCAGAGGGAGAACAGACTTACTGTATAACTCAGCACCTCTATTCTTAGAAACACACCAAAGAGAATTGAAAGCATTTTTCCACATAAAAATGAGTACACAAATATCCACAGTAATACTATTCATAAGCAAAGCAGTTGCTACAAAGATATGAAGGGCCGAGGGTATCACTCCATGGTAGCACACTTGCCTGACATGTATAAAGTCCTCACTAGGTTTGATCTCTATTACCTCAAAAAAAAAATTCTATACATGTTAAAATATGGTTGAGTCTTGACAAGTGTTGAATGAAAGAAGCTAATCACAAGGCTTATATATTATATAACTCCATTTATATTAAATGTTCAGAATAGGTATTCCTATGTATGATGACAAAAGATAGATTAGTGATTACCAAACAGTAGAAAATTTAAAAGTAAACATTTTCTTTGGTGTGGTGAAAATATTCTGAGACTGATTGTAGTGATGGATGCATAGCCAAATATACTAAAAGTCATTGAATTTATGGACTTTAAGAGGATGGATTGTATGGCATAAGAACTATATCTCAATAAAACTATTTAAAGTCACTTACCAATATTTATAAATATACATATATGAAGCCCTGCTTTTGACATCCCACATTTGCTTGACAAGTGACTAGATGTTTAGGTTACAGTGAACCTTTCAAGAGTACTCTCTGTGGTAAAACTATACACCCTTGCAGCTTTGGTGTACAATGTTGTTCTTTCATTATATGTTACTGTTGGCATTTCGAGATAAAGTGTCTTTGTTTAATTACTGTGAACTCTTTCTTGCACACAAATGATTTTCTTTAATCACCAGGTTATTGTTTAGAATATTCTATCATATTGGATAAAGAAGCCAAACCATACAAAGTTGACCCATTTGTAATTATGATTAAGTTTTTGTTGGGGTAAGTTTTATTATCTATGATAACAATTTTAATTTTGTTTGTAAAATAATTTTGTTTTGATTTCATAGTGTAGTATGAACTTTCACATGTTTTTGGCAATTGATGTATTTTATTAAGGTGAATTTTCTTTTAGGAAAAAGCTCAGTATGTCTATCAACATCTATTTTCAGTGGTGTAATCATTTCAAAAGTAATTATAGATTTTTATTATATATTATATATTAATATATTATATGCTATGTGTTATATATGTTAATATTATATATTATATGTCTAAAATTTAAAAGCTTTATCTTTGATCTAGTTAATATCTGTTACTAATTTACTAACATCTTGTGACTTCTTTTATTCGGAATCATTTCTTAGGCCTTTTCCATTCTATCATTCCAAGTAGCTGTTAACTCCCTGACTTTAAGCAGCTAAGCACTGTATTAGTGCATGCATAGACTGATAGGAGTAAAGTAGTACTGAGAGGCCCTGGATTCAGGTACTTAATGGTCAGTAGACTCACTTAGAAGATAAATGACTTGTTTTGTTCAAAAGAATTAAGAACCAAGGACTGAGAAGTTCACTTGGTGGGTAAAAGGACTCATTGTGAAAATGAGTTTGAATTCCTAAACCAGTTGTGGCTGTGTTTGCCTGTAAAACCCCAACATTGAGTGAGAAAACGCAAAGGGATCCCGAGAGCTTGCAGGCTGAAATGGCAAACTTCCAGTTGAGTGACAGACCCTATTTCAAGGGACTAAGTCATAGAGCTCTAGAGGAAGGTACTCAGTCTGTGTGCAACACCCACCCACATAGACACACACACACACACACACACACACACACACACACACACACATACACCCACCCACCCACATAGACACACACACATGCATGCGCACGCACATGCACACACACACACACACACTCACACACAGAAGGGAATGAACTAAAAACCATGCATGGATACACACACTGGTAATCCCAGCAGTCAGAAGCTGGAGGTACGACGATCTACACTTCAAACCCAGTCTGAGCTATGTGAGCACTTACATGAAAAACAAGCAAGAAAGAGTTGAGATTTGTTTTCAATATATTTTACAAACTATTTTTAGCACTTTGGGAATTCTAGAAGATAGCTAGACACCTCAAATAATAAACAGTTAAACAACAGCTACTTGCAAAAAAATACAACATAATTTTGTTTGCTTTTGCTTCTATTTTATGGTCTTTATTTTGCCCATTTTACAGGTATAAATGGTTTAAGGAATTATGGGATGCAGTGTTATTACCAGAACTAGAAGCCATCGTTTTAACTAGTCAGAGTATGTGTTTCCCTCTTGTATCGTTGATTCTCTTCCTGTTTGGGACATGCACTGCATACTGGAGTGGTCTACTCTCCTCCACATCTGTGCAGCTCCTTTCCTCATTGTGGCTAGCTCTGAAAAGGTAAAGCCATGCTAAAAGCTTCCTTACTATTCTCAATGAAGAAGGGCTGGGATGTGGACGGGTGGAAGAGCGTGTGCCTTGCATGTGCTAGGACCTAAGTTTGATCCTCAGGATTGGAGAGAGGAGGAGGGAAAGTATATACTCATGACGTGGGATCTGTCAATAATTGTCTTATTGTCTTCCTTAGTAACAGCCATAGTGTAACTGCATGAAATAATCATCACAATGTTGTAAACTGCATTTGATGGCTTACCTTTATTGGGAAACACTTTGCTTACTTTGTGTCCCTCACATATTAATAACCAGTAGATGGCCTAGTAGAGCCCTTCAGGCTTGGTGCTCTCCATCGGAAATGCTCAGGTCACGAGACATTTCCAGCCTCAGACCCTCTTAGATTTTGAAATATTTGCATATACATAATGAAAACTCTTGAGGATGGGACCAACCTCCAAATACAAGATGCACTTGTTTTATGTGACTTTATATACATGATCTGAAGGTTATTTTACTGTTTCCTTAATGTACCTGCGTTTTGGCTGCTGCCTACCAGTGACATCATGGATTGGAATGTCCCCTTGTGACATGAGGGATCCTCAGCCTATATTTGTGGGCTATGTAAATGTACACTACTGTATCTTTTTAAAGGTTTGTTCCTTTCATTCCAGACCTGCTGAACTTCCTAAAGATATCAAGGTGATGTCACCAGACTCGCTTGTTTTGACAGTTGTCTTTTTCATAGTGAGTTGGACAACTTGTGGAGCACTTGCCATACTTCTGTCCTATCTGTACTATGTGTTTAAGGTATGTTGGATCCGTAAAGCCAGAAGGCCTGGCCTTTGTATAGGTACCTGTAGAACACCTCGTAGGCATTATTATCAAAAATAATGATTTCTCCTGAATGCAACCCTCTGTTATATCAGAAAGTCGGTGCAAAGGTTTTTGGTTTATTTTGCTTGTTTTAGTTTTGGTTTTTTTGGTTTGGATCTTGGTTACTTAACTTACTTTAGTTAAGTTTAGAATTGAAATTATTGGTCTGAGTTGGGATTTTGTGTCACGTCGACCTCGACCAGCAAGAACGACGCAACTCGCAAAAGCTCTTCTCAAGCAGTTTATTCAGGTCCCTTGAAAACAGTCTTCCGAATGAATCGGGCAGACCCAACCCACAGGCTAAATACTATATGAACAGCCAATCAAGTAAAGCCATGTGGTGCTATCTTACAGGCCCACGTATGCGGAAGCAAGCCAGATCTGCGGTCTTAACCAAATATGGACTTGTTTACCACCGAGAGCGCTCACCATCAGGCTGGTGGAAGGCAGAAACTGGCACCATCTTTAGGGCGCGGCACGTCGCAGCTCTCTACAGTTCCTCCTTTATTGTTTTTGAAAAATGTTGGTAGAAGTCCCTGGAAAGGCTTCGTAATCCCCATATCTGGGGATCTCACGGCGGGCCTGAGCCTGTAGGAGGTGCTCAAACTCTTACCCGTCTCTGGGTCAGCCTCCCCACTTAGGGCTGCCCTGTCTTAGGTGGCCGAGACTTATCCGTCTACTCCGTCATTGACTTGTCAGACCCTAATATCCATGGAACGAATACCTCAGTGGGCAGGGACTATGCTCAGTGAAGATTTAAGGCTTCATGGCAGCGAGCCATGCCTGAGGGGACTGGCCCGCCTCAGTGGCGACAAGGGCCTGTATAATCAATCATGGCTGCATTACGCTTCTGTGTGGCTTTCATATTGTAGATGCACCATAGGCAAACCAGAGAGGCTAGTATCATCAGTATCGCCAAAGAGCCTACGCCCGCCCACTCCTTAAGATGATCCATAGCCGCCTGTATCCAGGAAGTCAAACCATTAGCCAGACTCAGATCCACCCGAGTGGAGTTGATGTGGATGATTGTCGCTCTCAGCTCTCTCATCTTATTTTCAAAATCAGCTGACCAATCCTGTAAGAGGAGCTCTGACAATTGCTTAGACAGATTAGCAGCCTTTTTAAATTTTGATACCACACCAAAGTAACACACAAACCCTGCATTTTCCACTCACACCCCAACTGTGCTAGTTGCCAAAGAGTATCAATCTGTTCTTGTACTAGATCTATGCGTTGATTAACTATCATAAGGCCTCCTTTGAGATGAGAATTCATAGAGGTCTGAGTATCCAATGCCTGTGCTACATTGGCTGAGATGTCATTCAGGGCATTGGCAGTCTGTATAGAACTAGACAAGGCAATAGCTGAGGCAGTAGCCCCCACAGCAGCAACAGTGATGGCAGTAACAATAGCTGCAGTGATGCCAAAATCTCTTTTAAGCCTGAATAGCATCATGGTATTAGGGGCCTCTACAGGAACTGGTACATATCGAGGCATTCTAGTCACCACAGCCACAGGAATGTGGCATTCCAGCACAGGGCATAAAAGCATGTGTCCGGAGTGCATACTAACTTTTCTTCACCCAAGGATGCACTCCCATTACTTACAATCCACAGAAAAGGAGGCCAGAGACACACTGGCGAGGCTGAAAAGGTCTTATTGCGGTAAGAATGAAACGAAGAATTCCAAGTACCAGAGCCACTACCACTAGAAAAATCCATATTGGCAGCGGACCCTAGGGAAAAACTACCTCTTTGATAAATTCCTCCCCCAAGCATAAGGTCCCAAATCCATACAGCTACCATTTGCTCCACACAAAAGTCATAAATCAAAAGGATTGGTGGCAGTCTTCTGAGGATCCCTAGTAGATATATCAAGCATCTGATCTTTTATATGCATGTAAAGGACATTGTAATGACCCCACGCCCAGTAGCCACCAGGCTGGTGCCATACCCGTCTGGTATCTTTTTCTCAGAGATGGGAAACTAGGATACCAACCCATATGCAATCAAACATGCCCTTCTTGAAGTCGCTACAATCTGACCCCAAGTGCAGTGCTTAGCCTCGCATCCTGAGCGTGATGATAGCTTAGTCCTTTAGGACAGTCAACCAAGCTTGGGGCTGTCCAGCCTCCAAGGCAGCAAAGGCTTGCACCAGTATGGCATTACTTCTCCTCTGTGAAATCCTCATCTTACAGATACACCATCGGGCAATGAAACTGACTAGGAAGAGCATGCCTCCTAGGGCACCCATTCCCACCCATTCCTTCAGATGATTCATGGCTTGGAGGATCCATGTTGACAGTCCTTCAGCAGCAGAGACATCAACCCAGGTGGAATTCACATGCACGATGGCAATTCTCAGATTCTGCATCAGCTTATCAAACTTGCCAGACCAATTTCCTGTAAGATACTGAGAGAGTTGCATAGACAAATTTGCAGCTACAGTATAATTTTGATATGGCACAGAGGTCACACACAAACCAGTTATTTTCCACTCACAGCCAATCTGGGCCACCTGCCACAATCAACCAAGGCCGTGGCTACATTGGCTGACAAATTATTCAAGGCAGCTGCAGTCTGCACCGTAGAATGCATAGCAATGGCAGCTGTGGTAGCCCCCACAGCAGCAAGACTAACAGCCTTTTTTCCATTCACTACCAATTCTAACAGAGGACGCTGTTCCAAATCAAGGGCCACATAAGCCATATCTAAGCCAGAGGACCCAAACCCCTTTATTGTCCCATATATTTGAGGGCCCTGAAGGCAGGGGCCCCTCTGCCCTTTTTTTTTTTTTTTTGCACTTGGGGCAAAGACCAGGCTGCTTAGGGTGGTTCCCACTTCCTGTTTCATTCTGTCTTCCTTTCTCGGGGCATTGCCTATTAAGGTGCCCCATCTTTCCACAATGGTAACAGGAGCCATTACTTCCTTTTTTGTTTTGTGTACTATACACAACAGCAGCTGCAAGACCTGCATTAGTCAAAGGACCCCCCACCTCTCTATACACTTTCATCCAGTCTTCCAACCCCTTGTTCTTATAAGGGGTGATAGCTGCTTTACATTTCTTTGTACTTTGCTCATACACAAGTTGTTTAATTAAGGGCATTGTCAAATCAGGGTCTCCAAATACCCTTCCAGTGGCCTCAACCATTCTAGCCACGAAGTCTGAGAAAGGCTCCAGGGGACCCTGAATAATCTTAGTTAGATTGTTATTCACTTCCCCTTTGTTAGGCAATGATTTCCAAGCTCTGGTTGTAATTAAATTGATTTGTTCAAACACCTGAGCCGGATACCCAGTTAGTTGTTGAGCAAATCGACCTTGTCCAAGAAGCATGTCCACATCCCAGGCTGGGTTTCCTGTTGCACGATTAGCAGCAGCTTGTTCATTAGCAAACTCAATCAAGAAAGCCTTCCAATCTAAATACTGCCCAGAGGACAGGCAGGCACGTGCCAAGCTCATCCAGTCACTAGGAGTCATGCAATAACGACAAAGAGCTTCCACCTGAGCCACAGTGAAAGCAGCATTAATCCCATAAGTGCGGACAGACTCAGCAAGTGCTTTAATTACCTTAAAATCGAGAGGTTCATGATAACGATTTCCCTCTCCATCCTGAAAGACAGGGTAGTACAGCTCATGTCTCACTTCCCTCCAGACATTTGGACAGAATGAACACCCACTAGGACCACTCGGAGGGGAAGTCTCATTATATGAAGGCGGTGCCAACATAGGCGGCCCTGGAGCTGAGGGTTCTATACGGGTGCATTCAGAACTCTTCCTCAAAGATGACTTCTCCATTTCCTTTGCTAACATTTTAAGTTCCTCTTCAGACTCTGAGCTATCCTCTTCCGAAGTATCTTTCCCAGATTTGACCGAGCGCTCCTCTTTTAACTGCTCTAATGCCTCTTGTCCCTTTTCCACGGCCTTGCAATATCTCTGATCTCCTAAACAACTCTAAACAAGTCTCCAAATAGGCCGTGCTCCTCCCTGCAATGTACCTTGCTCCCAGGCAAAATCCAAGTTGCTGCCTAATTTGTCCCAGCAGGATACCGTAAGATTCCCAGACACCGCAAACCACGGAGCCACAGAGTCGCATTCATTCAAAAATCTCTCTAGGATTGACTTCTTAAGTTTCAATTTCCTAGCTAAAGGTAGCTCCTGAAGAGCCAGAAAAATTGGATGTGACTGAGACGATCCCATGATTAAAAATTTACTTTCGGTTCACAATTTCCGCGAAACTTTACATTTAATTCGCAACTTCCCGCGAAACTTTACCTTTAGTTTGCAATTTCCGTGAAACTTTACCTTTAGTTCGCAATTTCCGCGCAACTTTATTGTCCCAATTTATTCCGGGAACTTACCAGTGCACTGCCCCTGACTGCAGGAGTTCTGAGTCCTTTCTGGTTCCCCGTACGGGCCACCACTTGTCGCGTCGACCTCGACCAGCAAGAACGACGCAACTCGCAAAAGCTCTTCTCAAGCAGTTTATTCAGGTCCCTTGAAAACAGTCTTCCGAATAATCGGGCAGACCCAACCCACAGGCTAAATACTATATGAACAGCCAATCAAGTAAAGCCACGTGGTGCTATCTTACAGGCCCATGTATGCGGAAGCAAGCCAGATCTGCGGTCTTAACCAAATATGGACTTGTTTACCACCGAGAGCGCTCACCATCGGGCTGGTGGAAGGCGGAAACCGGCGCCATCTTTAGGGCGCGGCACGTCGCAGCTCTCTACAATTTTGGTTAAAACAAAGGGAAAATGATGTAATCTGTTTTAGGTTTCTTTTTGGTCTTACAAGTATTAACATTTTATTAGAACAAATTTTACTCATACCCTTCAGAAGATGAGTAGGAAAAGGAAAAGTTTTGTTAGGTTTAATCATGTTGCCAGTCATGTTAGTAAACACTGACATATGTTGCTGAAGGATCAAAGGCAATGATAACAGTAATTAACCTGCCTATTTTACTGAAGAAGCAGAAAGCACTGAATAAACTACCAGCCTCCCAGGGGATCCCGGAGGCTACAGACTGCATGTGGATGCATTGATCGTATGGGTGGACTGTTGGCACCACACTAGATAACTGTTGTTAATTTTAAGCAAGGTTCGTCTGCCTCTTTTCAAACACTAAAATGTGCACACTGTAGATTATTTCCAATTTTCTTTTTTTTGGTTTTCTGAGACAGGATTTCTCTGTGTAACAGCTCTGGCTGTCCTGGACTCGCTTTGTAGACCAGGCTGGCCTCGAACTCACAGAGATCCACCTGCCTCTGCCTCCCAAGTGCTGGGATTAAAGGCGTGTGCCACCACTGCCCGGCTATTTCCAATTTTCTAAAGGGAACTTTTGTGCATCTGAAAAGCTGTCTAGAGTTACTTGAGTTTATAAATGGTATGGTTAGAATCTGTTTTCTTAGATTAAAAAAAACTGACTCAATAAACAAAAATCCCTCAGATATTTAATTTAAGGAAATCATTAAGTTTATGAGTTTTTCTCAAAGTCTTGTAGGTATTTTACCACCACATATAATTGAATATTTTTATATAATATTGAATATAGTCTAACTCTTGACCTATGAGACATGTAAAATTACTGTAGTAAGGCATTATTTGAACATTTTGAACATAAGCTCAGAAGATTTAAACGGTCTCTACATATTCTGGAACTTTATATTGTTTCCATTTTGTGTTTTTATTTTTTTTCTTTATTTTTTATTTCTTCAAGTTACATCTCAATCGCTGTCCCCTCCCTATTCCCCCCTCCACTCCCACCCTCCCACCCTCAACCCCCCATCCTCTTCCCTTTTTTTTTTAAGTTTAAGGTATATCTTATTTCCCCCTACAGTTTCCCCTTTCAGTCCAACAAATGGCTCTTTCTCTTATAATAATAAATACAATACAAAACAACAGAGGTAATTAGGCCACAGTTATGAGGGTTATATGGCCTAGTGTACATTCCCAATGTCCAGTCTATATGTATTTGGCACCTGACTTTAACATTCTACTATCTAACCATCTCCATGAGTTTAAAGTTCTATATCTAACTCAACATTCATACTAACTTGCAACACAATTTTAAAAGTATCTTCTTAGATCTATAACACTCTTGACTCCTAAACAACTCACAATTTAATTATGAGACTCTAGCTATCTGTTCTTCAACCACCTCAGAGACCTGAGAGGGATAAATATATCTGATTTTATAGGAAGTACAGGGCCGGCAGCTTCCCAAACTAAGAAATGACATACCAGTGGCTGCCTGGACAGTTCCCATTTTCTCTCCATACATTACAGCATCGATCTTCAGTCGTCTGGCCCCGTTTCTCTGACAGACATTGATTGTAGAGCAGGGGTTATAGAGGACTTGCCTACCCTGTCTTGGCAGAGCTAGGCTGTCGACTTACCTGCTTCCAGGTTTTGTCCTTTTTGGACAGCATTCTGTCTACAGTTGGAGCAAGGGGCTTTTCCTACCAAGAGATAGGCTTGCGACTAATTCAGTCATCTCCCACTGGCGATTCTTCGATGCTCATCTTCTACTTGGGGTAGAATAGGGGGTGCTGTCAGGAGTTGATATGTCTCGATATAAAAGAAGTTAAGTTTTAGAGGCTTGTGAGCAGCCATGTAGGGGCTTGGAACCAAACACAGGTCCTCTGCAAGAGCAGTTCATGATCTTCATCACTAAGCCATCTCTTCAGCCCCATGTTCATATGTACTTTTTAAATTTCCAAATTATAATGCTTCTCAGTTTTAACTTTAAAAAAAAATCTATCGTTTTTATTCCAACTACAAGTAAAATTAATTTCCTCCTCCCTAGGTTGTTCATCTGCAGGCCAGCCTAACAACTTTTAAAAATAATCAGCCAGTGGTAAGTTTCAGTTTCTAAACTCTATATAATTAATATGAAAGTACTTGAGAAAACATACATTTGATTTTTGTTGTTGTGTTTTGAAGTTATAATGTTTAAAAGGAATTATGAATTTAAGTAACTTTAAGTAAAGCTAAGGAATATTAAAATAGACTTGAATCATGCTCAGTTTAACTTGCTCCTAGGTTACCTTCATCACTTTTGTTGTTAACAAAAAACAAAACAAAACAAAACCAAAAAAAAAAAACAATGTTTTACATTTTATTTTGGGTTACTGCTAACAATAAAATTAGGAAATCAAAAATAATGTAGCTGGACGTGGTCACCCGTGCTGTCATTTGAAGCAGCCAGGAAGCTGAAGCAGAGGGATGGACTGAGCCAGAGTTTGAGACATGCCACGGTCACACAGGAAGAACCCATCTCAAATAAAACAAAACTCTCGTGATGGTAGCAGTTTTAAAGTACTTTTATCTAAGTAATTTCAGTATGTTATTTATGTTTGGTAATAAAAGAAAGATGATTTAGTAAGGTAATTTAGTATGATTGATTCCGAGCAACATCTTGAACTTATTTTTTGTTTATTCGTGTCTTGACATTCTTACTTTGTGGCTTTCTAGAATCCGAAACACTCTAGAAGGAGCGAGAAAAAGTCCAACCACCATAAGGACTCTTTCATACAAAACCTCCGTGTGTCTGCTAATGACGCTGAGGACAGTCTGCGCATGCACGGCACTGTAATTAACTTGCTGACGTGGGTTGTGCTGCTCAGTATGCCCTCTCTAATCTACTGGTTCAAGAACCTGAGGTGCGTTTATTTATGCAATTATTGTTTGTGTGATTCAGACAATAAATCTCTCTTAGTAGAGCCCGGCTGGACTCCCGGTGCTCCATGAAAATTGCCAAAGTATAGGAAGCTATATATTGCTTGGAATTAGTTTTTCAGTATGTTTCCATTCCCTCATTAGCCACGATGATAAAAGTTTTGAGATTATATATTCTCCAAAAATCAGCCAAAGAAAGTGATTTGCACTTTTTATCCAAAAATGCAATATATAAACTATTTTTATTATGTGTGGTATACAAACTAATGGATTTCATCATGGCATTTTCATACATGCCATTGACTATGTTGAGGTCACCTTTCTTGTCCCAGCTTCTCTTTTCCATTGGTCCCTTCTTTCCACCAAAACCATGTACAAATAGCCTTAAAAAAAAAAAAAAGTCAATACAATGTCTAGGAATAAACCCTAACCAAGAAGCAGTGTTAAAATTTATTTGGAAGCACAGTAGATTCCAAATAGCCAAAGCAATCCCGAGTGAAAAGAGTACAACAGGGACTGGAGAGATGGCTCAGCAGTTAAGAGCACTGACTGTTCTTCCAAAGGACCCAGGTTCAAATCCCAGCATCCACATGACAGTTCACAGCTGTCTGCAACTGCCAGGTGTGGTGGCGCACACCTTTAATCCCAGCACTCGGGAGGCAGAGGCAGGTGGATCAAAGTGAGACCAGGGCAGCCAGGGTTACACAGAGAAGCCCTGTCTCAAAAAACCAAAAAAAAAAGTACAACAGGTACACCTACAAATAACCAGTACAGCAGTATCAACAGCTGCTAAGTTATTATTGAGGGGCTTAGATGCTCATTAACATGCATGAATAAAGAAAATGTAGCATGACATTTTATGTATACACAATGGATTCAGCCATGAAGAACAAAATAGTGTTTGCAAGAAAATGGATGGAATTAGAGGTTATCATGTTAGGTGGCATAAGCTGGACTCAGAAAAATGGATATGTATTTTCTCTATTTGTGAATTAAAAAAAAATGAAAGCACAGGAAGACTATTTGGCATCTATTGGAGTTTTCAGAGGATCAGCTTGAATCCATAGGTTGCTTTATACAGTGCAACCATTTTTACAGTATTCATTCTGCTACTGTATGAACGGAGAAGGTCTTTCAACCCTCAGAATTTACCTCAACTTCTTTCTTTGGTGGTTTGTGGGTTTCATTGGAGAGCTCTTTAGCCTCCTTGGTTAAGTTTTTTCCTAGGTATTTTACTGACTCCTTAAAGGCTGTTGGTACATGATTTTGTTTTTCTGATGTTATTCTCACTATTGGCATATTGAAACATGTGTTGATCTTTGTGTCCTGTTATTTGACTGAAAATATTTATGAGATCTAAGAGATCCCTGATGGAATTTTCAGGGACTTTTAAGTACAGGATCATATTTTCTCCTAAGAGGTTTAATTTGACGTTTTCCTTTCTATTTGTATCCCTTTTATTTCACTTTCCTGCTTTGTTGGTCTGGCCAAAACTTCAACCCTCTGTAAATTTCATCACTTCCTTTTATTGTTCATTGAGTCTCCATTTCAGTCCTAATGTTTTTTATTTCTGTCTACTAATTTAAAGTTTAATTTGTTCCATTTTTCAAAGACTTCTGAGCCCATCATTAGGTTATTTGAGATCTTTATTTTTTTAAATATACGTCCTTATAGCTATAGCCTTCCTGTTAAATTTGTCTTTATTCTAAAACTTCTGATAAGTGATGTTTCATTTTCATTTGATTCTATAAAGTTTTAAATTTCCCTTGATTAAAGAAATCAACCCCATTGATCATTCAGAAGCCTATTATTTAAATTCCGTGTGTTTGTATCATTGCTGTAGTTTCTTTTGTTTATTTATAATTTTGTTCTGTTATGATTTGGTAAGATACAAAAAATTATTTTAGTGTTTTAAAATTAAGACTTCTTTTAAGTCCTATGTAATCTATTTTGGAGAAAGTTTTGTAGGGTGCTAAGAATGTATATCTCACAGCTTGTGGGTAGGATATCCTATAGGTGTTTGATAAGTACATTTGATATTTGAAGCAGTTAAATCTGAAACTTGAGGGAGGGGTGTGTGGATGACCAAGCTTTTGATGAGGGAGTGTGGACATCATCCACTGTTATTGTACCTTCTTTTATGCCCAATAAGCATTTGTTTTATGAAATTTATTGCCCCCAACATTCAGCATACATTTTAAAATTGTTATATGTTCTTTTGGAGGGGGTACTTATTTTATTTTTAACATTATGCATGAGTGTGTGTCTGTGTGTGCGTATGTCCACATGAGTGCAAGTCCATTTTGAAGGACAGAGACAGGGGATCCTCTACAGCTGGAGTTGTAGGTGGCTGTAACTCATCTGACATGGGTGCTGGGAACCAGCTCTAGTCCTCTGCAGGAGTAAACCACACTCTTAAATGCTGAGCCACTTCTCCAGCTATATCTCCTTGACGGACTGTCTCCTTCATGAGTGTGTAGTTACCTTCTTTGTCTCTTCGGACTGTTTTTTCATGACATGGGCTTTGCCAGCTACCAGTGCAGTTGCTGTTACTTACCTCAGATTGGAACGGTCATCTCCCACCTTGTACTTTCAGTCGAGGTGCATCTCTGTAGTGAGGTGCGTTTCTTTCAGAGGGCACACAGTTTAAGCCAATGTATATCTTAGTTGGAGAGTTAAGACTGTTTTGTGTGATTATAGAAAAGCATTACTAATTTCTCTTTCGTCTTCGAGATTTGCTTACACAGTTATTACTGTTTGATTCGTTCCTAAGTCTCATGTAGCTACTAATTTTCTGCTGAGATTCTTGCTCATGCCTGTGTTTATCTTTCCTCATCCTGTAGGTAGCATTTCTTTAAGCACCTTCTTCTGCATTGATTTTTTTCATATCCCTGAATTACTCTCGACAATTCTTATCATGAAGGTACTTAGTTCTACTTAAAATTAAAAGGAAAGCTTTGCTGGATGTCCTAGTTTGCCTTCTGTTGTGGTGAAACGCTGACCAAATCCAACTTGAGTGAAAAAGGGTTTTTTTGGACTTCCAGGTTATAACCCATCACTAAAGGAAGCAGTTAAGGTTAAGAACCTGAACTTAGGAGCTGATGTAGAATCATCCTTGGAGGAAAACTCATTACTGGCTTGCTTTCTGTGGCTTGCTCAGCCTGCTTTCTCATATAACCCAGGAACACCTGCCCAGAGATAGCACTGCTCACAGTGGGTTGGGCCTTCCTATACCCATCATTAATTTAAAGGAAAAAAAAAAGCATCCCCTAGATAAGCCCACAAGCCAGTCTAATGGAAGTATTCCTCAGCTGAGGTTCTCTCTTTCCAGGTGACTCTAGTTTGTGTCAATTTAAGAAAAACTAACCAGCACACCGGATAGATAGTCCTAGTTAGCAGTTACTCTGTTTCAGTGCTTACATCATCAGGTCAAGCTATATGTAACCCTGGCAGTAAAGAGTCGAAATTGTGGGGTTCAAAAGTTCAAAGTCAGCCTAGGCACAAACCCAGCCCCAGCCCCATCTGGGTTATATAGCAAAATTCTGTATCAAAAACCAAACAGAAAGGAAAGAAACCACTTAATTTGGCTTTTGGTGTTCCTGCTGAGAGACAGACATTCTGTCATTCTGATAGGTTTCCCTTCAGACACAGCTTGACCCCTTTCTTTCCCATGTTAGTGCTCTTTGTTCTGAACTTGGCTTGCTTAACTGTAGTATGATGGAAGGAAGTTTTTTTCTCATCTTGTCCATCAGTGTTCTTAACGCCTCTGATAACTCTATGTCCATTTCTTTTCCAAGATGTGGGGGATTTTCTGGGTAGATTTCACTGGCTGTGTTTCCCGGCATTTTTAGTTTTTGTCTCAGTTTCCTTAGCTGCGCCACAGAGTTTGGCTCCTTCATCTCCCAGGAGTCTTGGGTGTCGTGTTTGTAACTCTCCTTTTTCATCCTGGCCTTCTTTCCTTCTTTTTCATCTTATTAAGATTATTCTGTAGCCTTGTCTTCAATTCCCTGGTATTGTTTCTTCCACCTGATAAGGTCTATTGTTGACTTTCCATTGAATTTTTAAATTAATTATTGAGCTTTTCATTTCTAAGATTTCTGTGTGGCTTTTTCAGAAGCTACATGTCTGTGCTGAGTTTGTAATCTAAGTTGAATTTCTGATCCAGGTCTTTCATCGAATGCTTTAATTCATTCACCTGCTCCTTTGAATCTTCTTTGAAGTCATTATTTTTTAAAACAAGGCTTTTGAATTCTTTGCCATTTCAACCAACTTAATATCTTTGCTTCAACTAACACAGTCATGAACTTCTGCAAGATTCAGCTTGCGTATTTCACAATTCTGCGTTGGTTGTGAATTGCTTGTCTTTGGGTGTGTCATCCAGTTTTACTTGGGGAATCTTTGTCTTCTCTTGAGGACTCAATCCCAGTACCACTCAGAGAGAAGAAATATACTGTGAAAACTGCAGTACTAGCACAACAAAAGAGATTTAAAAAAAAACAACTCAGATCACAACAAAATAAATCATGAAATCAATTCAAAACAGTTGATGTACACACTAACAACCACAGAGTAGAAAGCAGTAAAAATGATATGTGACAAACTATAAGGTTAAAAGTCAGCAAAGGTAAAAATCACAGTAAAGGGATGAGATAATGGAGGGGAAAGGAGAAGTAGAAGAAATACAGTGAAATAAAGAGAATGTTAGGAAAGAAACAATATAAATATCTGAGTACAAAATAGAAAATTAATACGATTAGATAGAGATAAAGGGAATAAAATTATACTTAAGAAATAAAGTTAAAATGACATAAAAATACAAAACTAAAAGTACAACAAAATAGTTAAAAAAATCTCAAAGAATTAAGGAAGTCCTTCCTCTAACATTGTCATGGGCCAGCCATGAAGTAGGATTGTAACAAGTAGTATCTGTAGTCTGTTGTGGTTCCTTCCTGTTACCACCATGTATTGGAGCCGTATGCCTCTGAGGACCGGATGCATGTGGTCTGTGTCAAAGCTTCAGAAATAGCTTTGCCTGCTGAGAACTGTGGCTTATCCAGGAAGGTTCTCACGAGCTTCCAAGGCCCTTCCCCAGTTTGAGGAAAACAAACAGGGCCCTATGTTCTAAATTGCATAGGAGGGCATGGAGAATCTATTCGGTGAAATTATGGCAGAAAGTCCAGGAAACCTAGAACTCCGCTTACTGAGCTTGGTGCCTTCAGACCACATCCAGCTGTAAACCCTACAGAAGGGACAGAACTGGGGAAAACAAAGAAACCACTGGACCCGAGTTCAGAGCTGTCAGGCTTGCCCGCTAGCAAACCACATGTGGCAGAGACAGCGCCAGAGGCAACGGGCAGCAGGCTCCACATTCAGAGTACAGGCAGAGGAGCTTGACCCTCGCAGCTAGTGGGAGCACTCACTCCCGCCAACTTCCAGCCTGGCCTCACTGCTGCTTATTTATCTGACCCTTCCCACTCTTTCTTTGCATATCCCTTGTAGTGATCGCTAATGCAGACCTGTGGCATTTATCCTCGTGCTTCCTGACTTGCAGTGGTTCCTCGTTTTCAGGTCCCCACAGTGTCGTAATCATGAACTAGGCACTGCATAAGAAGGTACTCGGCTTATGACTCTCTGAGATACAGGGAGCAAAGCAACATTGTGGTGTAGCTTTGGGAGTTGCTGTCATAATAAGGCCCTCACTGTAGCCAAAGCTTGCAGGAACTGTGGCTTTCTCCTGTGGTTAGAACTGCCCTTCTGTTGTCCCACGCTGCCTGGCTCACTTATGGTTGGAGCTTCTGGTCCCTCTCACACCAGGTTGAAAATTGTCAAATTCAAAATTAGTTCGGTGAAACAAAATCTGGTTTCTAGATGTTGATATCCTTCTTTTGTTTGTAGTTTAGTCAAGATTCAGAATTTTGTTCAAATATAGTCAGAATTGAGGAAAAAGATTCTCAAAGGTTATGGAATTCTTACTGTTAATAACTGGAAATGATGAAATTATGAATTTTCAAAACTAATGGGAATTTACTTTATTTGAGCCTCCATATTATGTTTTGATATAGGGCCATCTTAATGTATTTTAAGTCATTTGTTTTTCAGAGTTGTGTGAGCCTTTTAGGCAGTTTTGAGTGATTTCCACACTGTGTGCCTTTACATCCTCAGTGGCTTCTGAGTGTAATGCCCAGTGTAAAATCCTGAGTGCATGGAAGGTCTAGAGCAGGAATTCTTGCTAGTGGCTTCGTGAGCAGTCTAGAGTCTCATAACTATCATTACTGGAACTTTTTGAAAATTAATTAATTTGATTCTGATGATTTAAAACCATCAGTTCTGCCTTGTTGATATATGTTTTCTTTTTATCCTAGGTATTATTTTAAACTTAATCCTGACCCATGCAAACCCCTGGCATTTCTCCTTATTCCAGCTATAGTGGTTCTTGGAAATACTCACACAGTTTCAGTAAAGTCAAGGTACAATGGTTCAACTTAATTCTTCCATCTGTTACTGGATGTTATAACTTTATTTCTTGAAACATACTCTTTATATGTATTTAATTTGACTGTTCCTAAAAGTAAGGCTGTAATGTGACTATCATTTATATGCAAATATGGTTCATATACAAATATAGTATGCTTGTTTTCTTAATTGTAGGGGCTTTGTTAGGAAATAATGATTTTTTTCTTTTAAAACTTAAGTGATATCATGCCTAAGATTTGACTTTCCAAAAGGATAAAGAGTATATCTAGATAAAACTATAGATAAGCTATAGATAAAACAATGACCTTTTGCATCCGCTGAGTACTAGGCACTCGAGGGCTTAGTGTGCAATTAGCTTTTATGCTTTTTTTTGTGTTTGAGATCTTCATAGCAACACTTGACACGTGTCTTTGCTCTGGGCCTTTTCAGCTGACCCTGAGACACTTGTTCTGGTGTCAGGCTGGCCTGAGACTTAAATCTTAACATGGAAGCAAGAGAGTCTGCAGTCAAGGCTATCCTCAGCTACGAAGAGTTGGTGGCCAGCCTGGGCTACATTGGCCCATGTGTCAAATAAACAAATATTATAAAAAATAAGAGCAAATCTTGACTTGGCCATTTAATGGCTCTGTGTCCATAAGCCTACTCTCTCAGCCTCAGTTTCTCCATTTTCAGAGTAAAATAAAAGCAGCTTTCCTTGATGTTCCTTGTCTGGAGAACATGATGCTCCCTCTGTTGTGTTATTTATTTTGGTTTTTTTCTTCCTTTTTAAAATTTAACTTTGCTGTATTAAGTAGTATTAAATTAAGAGGCTGTGTCTTCAAGAACATTATTTTGTTAGGATAAATCCTAGAGATAGAATTGCAAAATGAAATACCAACTGGTATTTATCTGTTTTGTTAAGGAAAGACTAAGAATATGGCTAATCTCTGAAATAATAGAAATGTACTTTCTTTTTCTGTTTAAAATATGCTTTCTTTACTGAGCTTTATAAAATTATGGACATGTTTTTTTTTCCAATTCAGTTTTAAAAAAAAAAAATCACATCATTTAAAATTACTTAGAAGCCAGATAGATGGTTTGGTATACCCCAGTCATCCCAGCATTCCAGAAAACAAGGAAGATCATGAGTTCAAAGACAACTTGCATTATATCATATATCGCAAAACCTTATCTCAGAAAACCAAAATTTAGAGCTGGCCATTGTGGTACACAACTTTAATCCCAGCATTTGGGAGACAGAGGCAGGCAGATCTCTGTGAGTTCGAGGTCAGCCTAGTCTACATAGCAAGTTTCTGGCCAGTCAAGGCTACATAGTGAGTTCTCGTCTCAACAAAACAAAGCAGAGCACCAAGGAAAAAAACAGGATGATCAGAAAACCAAAAATAAGTAAATAAAATTTAATGAGTACAAGCAAAAATCACTTTTTTGAGATCTTCATAGCAACACTTGACCCGTGTCTTTGCTCTGGGCCTTTTCAGCTGACCCTGAGACACTTGTTCTGGTGTCAGGCTGGCCTGAGACTTAAATCTTAACATGGAAGCAAGAGAGTTACTTGTCTTGTAATGTTAACTCTCCAAAGCTATATTAAAGATTAACATATTTCCTTTTGGTTCACAAGGTAGTTTGTCTAATAATGAATATTTCTCTGTGTCTTTACAGTAAATTGCTGAAGACTGCTTCACAGTTTCCTCTCCCTCTGGCTGCTGGGGTGATTGCTTTTGGCTCCACCCACTTATACAGGGTTCCATGTTTTGCTTTCATTCCTCTTTTGTTCCATGCGTTGTGCAACTTTATGTAAGACTGGACTCAAAGAATGGTAAAAATGGTGTATGCCCTTCGGACCAGTGATACAGTGAACACACAACTCCACCAACACGAACAGTGAGGTCCTTTGGAGAAGACAAGTCTATTTTTACAGTATTGAAAATAGGAAATTAGTTTTGTAATGCTTGAGGGAAGTAGTTGAAGCATGGTTTCGTTTCGTGATGTAGCATCTGTATACTCGTCATATCTGAAAAATTAGTGAAAGGTGTTGTGGCCTCTGTCTTTGGGACTCCTGTACATACCAACTCGCTGACATCAGCCTTCCCAGGAATCTTCTAGAGACCCTACAGATGCAGTGTTGTTTGTAGTCTATGTGAAACTTTGGCTAATTTCATCAGACTTTCTCTGGAAAGTGGGTTTTATATTTGCTATAATTTACATATTCAAAATAAGTCTTAAAAGATTGTTAAAAGTCACAACTGTTTTCTCAAAAGCAAAATAGTCATGAAGGAGTCTTTGGTCTATTTTTGGCAGCCATGGTGAACAAATTTTGGTCTGTCTTATATCTATGAAAAAGGGCCTCAAATTAAAGGGAGACGTTTTTGTTAACCTCTGCAGTTTGGGTTCAAAACAACGGTATTTTTGTGAACCTTCAAATATGAATCTTGCTGTGTATTCCTGGTGAATATTAGAAGCACAAAAGAGATCTATCAAAGATCTATTATCGAAAGAATATTCTTGCAGATTCTGTGTTGGCACAGTCTCTGCACCTGATGTAGATCCTTGCCCTAGTGGTTGCCAAAAATGATGCTAGTGACAATAGAGTATTAAAGTGATTAAATCCCAGAGGTTGAAACGACTCTGGGTTCGCAGCATCTTTTTGTCTATTGGGGAGGAGGGATGTCAACATAAATGTAATATTGCACCTAACGTACAAAACTATATACTAATAGAAGAACAGTAGGCAACCAGTACTCCATTGGTACTGCCTGAAGAGGTTGTAGACTTAACATCACTCAGTTAAGAATGGAATCTTGATTTGTGGAGGTGACTCCTAGAACTAATGTTTTGCCAGTGGGGGTAACATTTTATTTCATCTCCAACGATAGTTCATTCTTAGCTACAGAAAAATAGGAAGGTCAGGAGCTTGAAGAATACCCTTTGCCCTCAGTTAAAATAAACTCAAGCTGAGACAGATTGGCTTCACAGAGCCCTTCCCTTAGATGTGTGTTCTGTAAATGCCCAGAAGCCTCTCCCCTGAAGTCCTCCAGTGTCAACTAATTCACAGTTGCACTTGTGAACTTCCGTCCTTCTTGGTGCCCAGGAATGGGACTTAGAGAGTCAGACACATTTTACCTGCTGTTGCACTTGGTTTCCACAGCCTCTCAGCAACTACTGCCAACCAGAGGGCCTCTCCCACTTCATCCTCTTTAATAACTTGCCTCATTTCCCCTGGGAGTTCTTCCTCAGATCTTTCCTTTTTCAGCATTTATCAAAGGGTCATGTTACTAGCACAGAGGTTGGTTAGTTTGTGTGAGTCTGTTGCTGTCTTGATTGGCATCATGCTTGCTAAGTATTCATATTTTCACCCATTAAGATTTTTAAAAGAAAGCCATCAGGCTAGACATGGAAGACATTTTAGGCTCTTGTTTCAGAAAAGTGTCAAAAGGAATAAACTACACCGTAGTGTTTATTCAGTACCTGAGAGGGAGTCCAGTAGATCATAAAGTTTTCTCATGGCATACCACTTATGTTTCTAAACAGGAACATACCTGCTTAAATTTTGCTAGGCATTTGCAGACTTTGTGCACATGCTGACTCTCATGCAGTCTGGGATATTGCAGACATGCCTCAACTTAATGGTAACTGAATACTTTAATTTTCTGAATTTGAACATACATCTATACACAGGAAGAACTTTACAAAATTTGGTGTCAATCTTTTGACATCCTTGATTATTATTTATTTATGAGATCTAAAGTCTTCTGTGTAGTCAGTGCTGCTCATGAATAAGATATAGCAAGTTTGATTTCATACTTGTAGTAGTAAATTTGTTATTAAAGTACACTAATTCTCACAAAATTATTTTTGTCTGAAAGTACTTATTCCCAAGCCCCAAAGTCTTATTTATGCCAGCAAAATATTTCAAATAATAGTGATCTGGGTCTTCGGCCACTTGCCATACATACTCACAGATACACACTCACACATAAACATAGATGGGCATGCTTTGACAGAATCTTCATCAAGGATTTAGACACAAAAATCTAGGTAGACTAGTGAGGAAAATTACTATCCCTTAAGAAAAGGAAATTCTTTTATATCAACATCATGTTTTTATCTATCATGTCTACATGAATATTAGTTAAGTTAGAGATTAATATAGCATATTTTTGAGTTCCACTGTTGTGATTTTTTTACAAAATTGAGTTTTTGAGTGGATGCTATGCTTATTAAGCAACTGGATTCTTGCTAATAGATTATGTATACATCAGGCAGTTAAGAACAGCAAGTCCTTTGTATTTTTGAAATGCCCTTGAGAGTTATTGCTGTTATATTTTTTTAAAGATTCATCTCTCTCTCTCTCTCTCTCTCTCTGTGTGTGTGTGTGTGTGTGTGTGTGTGTGTGTGTACATGTGTGCAGGTGTTCACTGTGGCCAGCAGAGGACAGTGGGTGCCCTAGCTGAAGTTACGGGGTTGAAGTTATACGAGTTGCTAGATGGGGACGCTAGGAAGCAAACTCAAGTCCTCCGGAACAGCAAGCACTCTCAACTGAGCCGCCTCTCCAGCTCCTGGCCCTGATAATTAGATAGAAATTGCTATTGCAGTTGTGTGCGTATATGCATGAGCACACCAAGGACTGAATCCAGAGCCTGTGTATGCTAATTATGTTCTCTACTATTGAGTTATACACAGCTTGTCTGTATTGATTTCATGCCAAAATTAAGTAAATTTTACTCTTTTCTTGGTTATCATCATAATGAAAACTTTTAGAACGGTGATTCTAAAGAAACTGTTTATGCTCGATTGACACTTATTTTTTTAGCCTGCCCTATGTATTAATCATGTACTGAATAGTCTTTATATTTTAGTTATGTGATTTCAGTTGTTTATAAAGGAATACCTTGCATTGAGTGAACTCGGGGAGTCTACACTTGGGTCCTCATGCTTGCACTCCAGGCACTTTACTTTCTGATCCATCATCTCTGTCGGCTGGTGTCCCATACTCCTCCTGAGGCTTTGGAGAACTAAAACCCGAGTCCTGCTTCCCTTTAGTGCGCCCTATCATCTTCCATAAGAGGGGTTGAGGGTGTGTGTAGAAATGAACACATCATGCTGTAAGTGAAAGTTCTAAAGAATTTTAAAAAAATAGTATAGGGACTTGATAATAAATAAGAGAATCTATCTTATGCAAATGTGTGAGCATTGTGAAAATGTGTCATGCTGACACGTGTGACAATGTAATCAACAGCAATATTCAGCAGGCCTACCTATTGGAGTTACTTCTTTTTCTCCACTGTATAATTATATATATCCACAGAAGGAACTGAGCTAAACAGTGTGTTCCTGTAATCCCAGCACTGGGTTGGTGGAGACATTTAGCTCTTTGAGACACGCTGACCAGCCAGGCTCGCCAAATAGGCAAGCTTCGGGTTCAGTGAAAGATCCTGTCTCAAACAATAAGGTGGGGAGTGATTGTGAAAGACACCCTGCATCGTACCTCCCGCTCTGACCTCTCCCTGCACCTGCATGTGTACCCACAGAGGTACACACATGAAAACATAAAAAATATTTAAGAGGTGGGGATCCACAAATACCATGAGGTAAACTAGGGCTTTTGATTCCAGAATTGTGGGATAAATCAGGGGGCCTGCTTTCTCCTCAGGCATCAAGTCTGAATTAGTGCATTGCCTTGCATTATTTGGTTTGGTGCAGAATTTTTAGAGTGTTGCATTTGAACATATAGAAAGTGGTTCTAAAGAAAAAATCATTTGGGAAAAAACACGAAAGTGTGTTGAGGCTTTGGATAGCTAGGTTCTTGCTGATTGTTTTTTTTAATCTGTGAGGAAGGTTTGTGAATCTGTATATCACAGGAAACAGGAGGTTTTGTGAAGTTTATTGATGGTCACAATCCATGTGGGGAGTTTGACACTTGCTGGAATACAGGGAGCAGTGAAAGTTTCTGTGTTTATGACATTAGTTCCTTCCAGGGAAGCTTCCTTACCAGATGAAGTAAATGTAGGATTTACTCTACAGACTGTGAGATTGAGATCTGGAATTCTATTGCAGTCTTTTTGAGCAAGAAACATTTATAATTCTCTGATTATCTACGTTTTCAATATACGCTTACCAATACGTGAGGAAATAAAGCCCTGGGCTCCTCACGGTCCCAATTTTTCATAGGATTATGGGAAATGGGAATCAGATCAGCAGTCCAAATGTGTGCTATAAATGTATAAACTTCTTCGTTTTTAAAACATATTGTGAACAAATAAAACCAGAATTTTATTTTAGTAAATCTGTTTTGAGAACAGACTAAGAATTGAAAATGGTGAAAATAGGCATGCTGTTACTCTCAGTAATAATATAAATGTTACAGTACAACTAGGTTGATAATGTGTTTCAAAAGTTGGCAATATCTAAGCTACAGCTTGATTAAATGTCTGTGAATAATAATTTAAAAATCAAAGAACTTTTTTTTTTTTTTTAGTGCTTGAGTGCCTGGCATGTTATGCTGCCAAAAACCATCTGAAGTACTAAGAAAACGGTTAATTTCTGATGACTTTATGTAAAATTGGCATCCTGAGTCAGAATCATCCTGTAATCATTCTGTATATTGTCAGTTTGAACGTCAGTGGGAAACTATATCTGTTGGTGTTTAATTAGCTAGTGTAAATTTTGCATATCTGAATTCTAGTCTTAGTCTAGGAAGGCTATAGAAAGCCATTTTGTAATGTTCATATGGGATTTTAAATGTTCTTTTGATTTTTAGTATTTGTAAGGTAGTGATGTTACTATGATACAAGTTTCAAGACACCGTGTGACACTATTAACTGCTTCAGAGCCTAATGGGCAGTGTATTTTGTATTTCATGTGTACTTGTTCTTTTTCATATTGACTTTTTACATCCTGTTTTTAGGAGAAAAAGATACATTTAAATTCATTTTAGTGTGATCTGTACTGGAAACTGTAAGTATTCTCATGATTAGCAAGCATACTTTGCCACCAAAGTTAAATGAAACTGTAAAATACCTCTGGATATTTGTGCCAATGAACTTTTCGTAATATAATGGGGTTTAAACAAAAGCAGTCTTTTCAGTATTTTTCATCTAGGACTTAAAATAAATGTGGATATAATAAAAACATATTTCATACTCTAATTTTCTTTGAAAATGTTCAAAGCTTTAGAATAGTGCATTCTGTAGTGTCTGATTTCCTGACACTGTTGGGCAAAAGATTTAGTTTACTCAGTAGTAATCTTTCAGCAGTTAATTGAGGTAATCATCTAACGTACTCTGGCTTTGGAGTTGTTTTGTACAGCCCATTTGTGGTGTAGGTGTCTGGTTTATATACCTGAAAGTTTGCCCTGTGGTGTTTCTTTTGTTTTCTGTGTGTTTCTGTTCAGTCCCTAGTGTTTATCCAGTAGAACCTAACATAGTACAATGAAGCAAACCATTTAACATGCACACCTCACCCCAAATGTAATAGGCACAGAAGCCACTGTGGATTTGCGTGCACTTTAGTTCCTCCCCCCAGGAATGTCATGGAAATCTCAGTATTTCATTTTGGTTTTTCTTACCGTTTTTTACTGCTGCTTTGTCCTACAGTGCAGTAATGTTGACACATTTTTTTCATAACTTAGTCTCACAAGTGAAGAGATAGTGCAGAAAACAGGATATTGAAATATTTGGTCTTGATGGAGTGATGGTTATCTAACTAACTGTTGGGGACTGTAGATAGATGAGTAGAAAGGTGGATTATGAGAGTTGGCTTCAGGATGCACTCTCCTCTGGATGGAATTTTGTCCTCTGTGTGCCATGGACTTACCCTGAGTGGGAGATGCCTCTCCTTAACCAGGCTCTGTGCATCGAAAAATAGGTGTTTGTCAGAGTACTTACACAAATATCCTCCTCCTCTCCTGCCTTCTGGTTGGGAGAGAAACCTTCAGTTTTATTGTGTATGAATTAGGAAGCTGTGTTGCATACTTACATTTAAAAAAAATAGGAACTAGTGTATATCATTTTGAAGTTATGCTGTAGTTTCTTAAACTTAGGACTAACTGTAAATGTAGCAACGTGCCCAAGATAAAACAAACCAAAACTGAACATACACCATCACTGTGACCTTGAACTTATTTGGGATAAAACAGACTGTGCCTTAAAATGACAAAGCAATGCCCTGCAGTTCTGTAACTATATATTTTACTATGGGTGGCCTTCTCAAGTTCATCTGGAATCCTTCCTTTTAAGTTATCGAAATAAACGTTTTAAGTACAGATTGGCCAACACTCACTTTGGTATTCACACAGATATTGTTCTCGAGGCCTCCCTTAACTTCCAGAACTTCTGTTGTTTGATTTTGTATTTTAATTTTAAGTTGACTTAGACTGAATATATGTGGGAAATTAGGTTTGGCCAAAGTTTCTGGGGGAAGATATAACGGCACTTCTGTTTCTAAACTTGCTGAATATGGAAAAATTAATCATTGAAATGTATTTTTGTCTTATTGGTAGTCGTCTCATCAAAGATGTGAGTTCCTTCTAAGATTTGTGCTCCGTGTTGTGGCGAGTTGAGACTTGCATCTGTATTTTCAGATAAGGGTTGCTAACCCAGTAATGATTCCCCAGTAATGTCGCTTTGGACACATTACTATGTCACTGTCCTTGTTCTTTTTCCTGCCTACTTATTTTTATGCTATCAATGGAGAATTAGTTACTTTGTTTTTAATTTAATGTAAAGTCTTACATTTTTATGTGTTCATTTGAAATAATGAGTATAATTTCCAGTAAACTCCCAATTACCCAATTTATAGTATAATCACGTTCTTTGCCCAAAGATGCCCCCCCCACTTGTGTCCTCTGATTGTTGTTTACTTTTACATGTGACTTTTGGGCATAAACTCAACTGTATTTCTTTCCTCCTGGTTCACCTCAATACTCATTATTTTAAATAAAAGAATTTCTATTTCAATAAGAGTCTGTGTAGAAATGACAATACGTCTTCTTCAAAAGCCTGTCAGACTGACAGAGAAGCTCTTTCGGCAAGGGTGTTATAGCCATGTAAGTGACTCTCAATGACATCAGTTTTTACCTTATAATTAAGCATTTGGAGCACAAACTACTTGTGGCTGCTGAGGGAGACTCTGTAAAGTAATCATCTATTTATACACTGATTTTGTTCTCATCCATAAGGTATATAGTGGTGTATAGTGACAATACTTAGAGCAAGGAGTCTGTCCTAACGTGTGTACTGAAAAACGACCACAGCGCAACTCTTCCCGACTGAACATGCATGCTCTTCTCCAGTGCGTTCTGCAGTGTGTGTAGTGCACTAAATGCACGTGGTGTAATTCTGTATATTTTGGTATGGTATAATTAACACTGTTACATTTAACTGGTTGTGATTTGGGGGGAAAGCGCTACTACTTACTGCTTACTCTGTAGAGTGTCGTAAATGTTCCTACCTGTGTTTCAACATTAAGATGTAGTTTTATTAGGTGAATATTTGCCTTCAGTCTCCGCTCAGGTATTAACGTGTAGCAATTTTTTGGTGCTTTGTTTTTAATTTGTCATAATCTGCTGTTCTGAATGTTCAAAATAAATTTGGTGAATAAGCACATTTGGTACAAAGGTTGTTTACTGGTTTTCATACTCTGCAGTGTTGTCTCAGAAGAAAAAGCTTCACATGTGCCTTCTTCACACATATGCAACATGTTAACAAGTAGATGCCTGTTAACCCACAGGAAGTGCTATACCACAGGGACATCCTGGATGCAGGAAAAGCTGACATTTTACAACTTGGTATTTTGTAGTTTTTCACATACATCTCTGCGCACATGTTCTTCAGAGTTCACAGTCTGTTTTCAGGTATCACACATGTTTCTTCCTTCTTCCCATTTGCTAACAGGACGTAATCCCAGGTGCTCAGTTTCTTGGTGTAGTAAGAGTAAGAAGGATTTAGACATTGTTCACAGAGGTGTAGGTTAATCGGTAGGCTTTTTAACTAGGCCTAGGGGTCTAGTTAACAGATACCCCAAAAGTAATTCTTAAGTTTGTTAGATATTGTGTTAGTCAATAAAACTAACTTCCTGGGGCATCTAGAAGCAGACAGAGAGACTTTTAGAATTCCACATTGCCAACTGACACTAAATAATTTGAGAATTTAACATAACATAAAGTTAAATCTCAAGGTGGGGGTGCATCTTGTATTTTTAACCAGCATCCCCAAATATGAGTAAATATTCATTATCTGTCTATACAAATATTGTGTATATTATTACACAGACCAAAAAATGTCAGGTTTTAAGAATGAGAGCCAGAAGGTCAAGACATTGCTCAGTTGGTAAAGTGCCTGCCTTGGAAGTGTGAAGACCTGAGTTTAGACACACATGTACACACACACACACACACACACACACACACACACACACACACTCCCCAGCACCCAAGAGAAGTTACACATGGCAATGCATGCCTGTAACCCCAGTGCTCTGGGCCAGGAGATGGAGATAGGGGATCCCTGGAGCTCATTGACCAGCTAATCTAGCCGAATCAGTGTGTTCCAAGTTCAATTAGAGACCATACCATGTCTCAGAAAAGAAGGTAGAGAGCCATGGAGTAGCTCACTGAGTAAAGGGACTAGCCCCAGGCCTGAAAACCTGAGCTCAGTCTCCCAGAGCCCACATGGTAGAAAGGGAGTGTAAAAAAATATGGCTAATAAGTTACTTAACAGTATTTAGATTATTGTTAATTGGTTCCGCAGCTAATCCTTAACAAGAGATTATAAATGAGCACACAGAGACACAGGATGGATTTTACAAGCCTAGGCCTGGATGAAGCAATCTTGGCCCAACTAAGCTAGCTCTTAATTCTATTACCCAAATATGACCCCATATATACATACGTCCCCTTGGACTGCCATTCTCCATGATATGCCGATGTTCCTGGCCATGTGGAATGAGTTTCTTTTTTCTAACCCATGGTGTGCGTCTCTTTCCTGCTGCTCCTGGCTGGAATGCACAAATCCTCTGTCAAAAGTGCAGGCTTCCTGCTCTAATCCCAGGAAGTCCCACCTTTCTCTGTCTTTGCCCAATCTCAGGCCTAGGCATTTATTTAACCAATCAGAGTCAATGTAGGTAACAGACAGCAAACAGGACCAATTAACATTTAGAATGCTTAACACTACCCCAACAATTCCCTCCTTTTGTCTAATAAAAAGGCTAAATTTTTAACTCATATAGTAAAAACAGTAAGAACAAATACGAAACAATCAAGAAAACCATATATAAAAGTTATGCACATAATGTTTAGCCTATTTGTACCAGGCAATCTTGAAGAAGGAAAAAAATCATCTATCTTGGTGTGTCTTAAGTTCTGAACCTAAATGATTTCTATCATATCCTATATTTATAAACCTAAAGATTTTATTTAGACTTGAAAATATCCTTTTAAATCCTAAATAACTCAAATTCAATTGAAATTTTATAACTATTATGCCTTCAACCCCATCAAAGACATAAGAAGGGATAAAGTTATTATTTGAGTGAGTAGGAAGCATAGGAGAGCAGCTTCCAAAAAGAAATATGACAGTTTGTTGCCCAGACAGCCCCAAATATCACTTGATATCATTGGAGCATCATCTTAAGCCTTCTGGCCAAGGATTTTTCACAGACTAAATTGTGCAGCAGGAAATAATAAGGATTTTCTCATTCTGTCTCTGCAGAAACAGGACATCAACTTACCTGCATTTAAGCTCTGGTCCATCTTTGGACTGTGTATAGTCTGTTGAGAGAGCAGGGGCATGTTTACCCAATAGGAATTATCTCCTGATGGGAGATTTCTTTTTGATGCTCATTGTCTTCTTCCAAGTCAAATGGGAGCTGTCAGGAGCTGACTGTCTTAAATCAAACAATTCTTATAATAATAAAAACATCTTTAAATGCCATTTTCTGTATGCCTCTGAGGGTTTTGAAGACATCTTCTATTTTATTTATAAATCTATCATCTATCTTTGAAAAAAACAAACTGTATATTTTTAACCATTTATTATCTGTTTAACATATTAAGTCTATTTTGTGATAAATTAAGACTAGTATTTGACATGACCAGAAACTCAACTGCCCAGTCAACTTGTATTATCTAGACTCCTAAGTAGATTGCAATCACAACCATAAAAGGATCAGAAGTAAGCCTGTACTTTTAAATAATGTGTATAGGCACAATACCTTATATAAGAGTTGAAATATACATATTATGTGTCAAAATATAAAATTCTATACTAATGAAGCAAAATTAAACCTTATTTTTGTATCAATATACAAAATTCTATACCAATGTATTGAAAGATAACCTTATTTAAAGAATAAAGGTAGTTTTGAGTTTTATAACAGATTCAATAATCTATCCTTATATCTTTTCATTTCTATTTTATATACATATATTCCTTTCTTTTTCTTTTCAAGTCTTTTCCCCCTATATAAGAGAGAAAGAAGGATAGAGAAAGGAAAAAGAAATCTTCAAGTCTGACTTTCTATACCTTGCTTAACAAGACCATATAACAATTTGTAGCCATTACCCCTAAACAACATTTATAACACATCAAATGGCCAAAGAATCATCCACCCCACATTTTGGGAATAGGACGTCGCTCTCTTTAAACTGCTTCCTGCTGAATTGGGACGCAGAAAACCTGTTTAGGGGCCCCCAAAAAAGTAAAAAAAATGGTTAAGCAAGTAAATTGTAACATTTGTTGTCCAGTCTCTATGTGCTCAGCAATTTGAATGTCCTGAGCAGTTTGTACTTTGAAGCTGGACATTGGTAGGAAAGTTCAGTCCTTGAGGCTGGGCCATCCCAGCAAGCTGTTTGAAGTTGTTCTTGATGCAGATCTTTGAGGAAACAGCTATTGAGACATTCTATGAGGCTGGATCATCTGGGTTACTTGTCTTCTTTGGACTCTGGTCCTGTTGTTCTGAAAATATATAATTTCTCACAAGTAACATATAGTTCTGCAATTACCAAAATGCCTTGGATGTGCAGGATGCACAAATCAATTAAGGAATATTTTCTGTTCTTTGAACAGAAGAAAGACATTTGTAAGTTTCCATGCCATATAAAAGGATGACATGTAATAGTAAGACTGTGTGAAGTTTAAGTATTCTCCTCTACAGTTGACATATGTTTATTAATTGATTAAAACAGGTTTATCCTTTGTTCTGGCTTTTTGTAGATTAGGTTGGCCTCAAACTCAAAAGGAACCAATCTGTCTCTGTCTTTGTCTCCCATGTTTGGGATCAAAGGTATGCATTTATATATTTTTTCTTTCCTTTTCTCCTTTCTTTGGAGATTTAGTTTCTATGTGGAAATATCTATCCTTATTGAGAAAGGGTTTCTCTTTGTAGCTTGGGCTGTCTTGATTTGCTCAGTAGAGCTCCATAGGTTAGATTGGCCTCAAACGTACAAGGAACCTGTTTTTTCCTTGTCTCCCAAGTTTTGGGATCAAGGTATAAATTTAAATAATTGAATTACCCCTATTAAAAATAACATTAATTAAACCATTTTGTATTAGTTTGAGTTCCAGTTCTCCCATGGAAACTCCATTCTTAGGAGATTGGTATAGAATAGCATGATATACTAACTTATGTTAGCTTTTCTTAATTGTTGGCTGTGGGAGGCATGCAGCGTGCATGTTCTTCCCTAGCCTAACTCTGGATCCTTACATTGATTAACCATTTTGGATTAGTTTGAGTTCCAGTTCTCCCATGGAAACCCCATTCTTAGGAGATTAGTATAGAATAGCATGATATACTAACTTTCTCTCTCCTTTTTTTGAGACAGGATTTATCTGTGTATCCTTGTCCTGGACTCACTTTGCACCAGGCTAGCCTTGAACTCACAGAGATTAGCCTGCTTCTGCCTCCAAAATTCTGGGATTAAAGGCATTTACCTTCACGCCCAGAGATTAACATATCTCCTTCAGGGCAAAAATGTCTCTTCAAACCAGTTCTCCAGTGGGAGCCCCACAACTAAGGAGACTGGCTTGTGACCCTTTTCTCTTTACATAAATTTAAGATTATGTGCATTTATCCATTAGATAAGTAAGGACATTATTAAACTTAACTTCAAGGAAAAAAATGTGTCATTTTTGAATTCTAGACTGTCTTTAGTAAGCAGCTTTATCTCCTCAGCAGAGTTCCCGCCCTGCCTTCATTGTTTAAACCAGGCTGGTCTAGAATCCAGAGACCTGCTTGTTTCTTCCTCTAGTGTGATGGGATTAAGGGATTAAGGGGCATGTGCCAGAACCACCCTGCCCAAATATTTCACTTAAATCCCAGATTTTAGTAACTCTGTAACCTTGAGAGCAACTTTGAACTGTAGTGAGAATTCGAAATCTGCCCAAAATCTTCAAAAATCTCTTATGTTTTAGCAATGCCAAACCAGAAAAATATCCTTTCTACCTCCCGATATAGGAAAATCAAAGACATCTAAACAAAAGTGAAGCAAAGAAACAACATTCCAAAAGCCTTGGCATGTCTAACCATGCTGCACTTAAAGCTTTGTTCATTATTACTTGGACTCTAGTTTTGGCTGCATTACACTGGCGGGCCGATACCAGAAACTCCTGACAGGCACCTAGTACCCAGGGAGCTCTTATCTCCAGCTGCCATCAATTTTGCCTTATCTATCAGGAAGGGCCTCTCTCCTTCCTCCAGTATCATTGTTGGCAAATTAGCATTCCATCTGTAAATTCTTTCCTTTAAGACTATCCTAGTCTGAACTTTCTCAAGAACCACAATTGTCAGGGTAAAAATCATTTGTATGCTAAGAGGAACAAACTCAATTGGAATCCAAATGTATTGAGGTATTATGAATTCCTCCATTTTTAATCTAGGCAGTTAATTTCGCTCTCAAATTCTATTTAGAAGGCTGCCAGGTTTTTAGTACATAAGGAGAGCTAAGCTTTAGCTCTCTGACTTTGCTGCAAGGCAACAGCTTTTGTTAAGTTAGCCGCACCTTCGAAATTCATTTGAGTTCAGTTCCCTTCTCTTTGGCTAGGAAACTGGCTTTCACCCAGGCCTTCTCACACTGAAAGCATGGATTCTAACTGCCCTAGTTGGATACCATTTGTAAAAAAATATGGCTGATTAAATTATTTAACCAGTATTTATATTATATGAATTGGTTTGGCAGTTGTTAATTCTCATCCAGACATTATAAATAAGCACACACCGAGACACCACGTGGATTTTTAACAAGCCTTGGCCTGAGTTGTGCATTCCTGGCCCATCTAAGCTAGCTCACAATTCTATTACCCAAATATGACTCCATATATACATATGTCCCCTTGGACTGCCATTCTCCATGATATGCCGATGTTCCTGGCCATGTGGAATGAGGTTCCTTTTTCTAACCCATGGTGTGTGCCTCCTTCCTGGTGCTCCTGGCTGGAATGCCTTCTTCCTGCTGCTGGCTGGAATGACTTCTTCCTCTGTCTAAAGCGCAGGCTTCCTGCTCTGATCCCAGGAAGTCCCACCTTTCTCTGTCTTTGCCCAATCTCAGGCCTCGGCATTTTATTTAACCAATCAAAGTCAATGTAGGTAACAGACAGCAAACAGGACCAATTAACATTTAGAATGCTTAACACTACCCCAACAAGGGAGCATCAATTCCAGCAAATTGTCCACATACATACCCAATGGCAAGATCATATACATATGGTTGTTCATGCGTGCGTGCGTGTGTGTGTGTGTGTGTGAAAGGGCCTTACTATGTAGTCCCAACTGGCCTGAAAATCACTCTGCTGTAGACCAGGTTGGCCCAGAAGTCATAGAGATTTGCCTTCCTCTGTTTTGTCAGTGCTGCACCACCATGCTTGGCAAAATAAACTTTTCAAAAATAGAATAATAAAATAAAAATAATGTGGAGGATGATTGAGAAAGATACTGGTTATTAACTGCTGGGTTGTACCCTGGTGTAGTTATGCCTGCATATAGTCAAAACATTAGGTCAGTAGTAATATCAGTTCATTTTTCAAATCTAAATTATTTTTAGTGGTGAGAGATGACATAATCAGATACATCTAAATTAATTTTTTTTATTCTAGTACTGCTGAAAAAGAAGTGGATGTGGATTGTCTATTGTTTCTTCAGGTATTACTATTTTCAATTTGTGGCTTCTTGAATGGAGTGTCTTGAAGGTGCCTCAATCTACAGTGGTTATGTTAATCCAAAATATAGTGGGTACTTAGTAATGTAGTCCATGAATGCCTTAACCATTCCATACAAACTACAATGTCATTTTCATTACTGTAAGTCACTTCTCTCTGTACAAAATGGCTAATTAAATTATTTACCTGTATTTATATTATTAGTTAATTGGTCGGTGGGGTTAATCCTTAACCCGCCATTATAAATGAGCACACAGACACCTGATGGATTTTAACAAGCCTTGGCCTGGGTTGTGGAATCTAAGCTAGCTCATAATTCTATTCCCCAAATATGAGACCCCAATATATACATATATCCCCTGGGCTGTTTTCCCCCATGCTATGCCGATGTTTCAGGCCACGTGGAATGATCTTCTTTCATCTACCCCGTCATGTGTCTCCTTCTTCCTCCCTCAGCTTCTGTCTTCTTTTTTGGAGGCTTCTTCTTCCAATTTGCTGAGACTTGGCTTTCCTATCCAGGGTCTTCTGGTGGTCCTTGTCCAGCTTTAGCCTGGTGAGAATCACCTTGCTGGGGTGGACGCCCACATGGACAGTTGTGCTGTCAGCCTTTTCTTGCTCCATGTATCCAATGTCGATGACATACTTCTTCCTGTATACTTGGACCACTTTGCCAATCTGTTGGCCTCTCTGAGGCTGGTTCCACTTTGGTCTGTGGCTCTCCTTGGCAGGTGTCCCATAGCTTGGGCATCTCCAGCATCCTGGGGTCTCCAAGACGATCCAGGCTTCACTTTCACAGTTTCATGCAATGGCCTCTCCAGGCATCCATGCAGACACTCCCCTGAGAGGCTTGGCCTTGTTTGCTTTCCTTAACCTAGGAGGAAGATTTGATAATCCCTTTCCTTCATCATTCTTGATTCTAAATCCAGAACCATATGGCTGAGGCTGCCAAGTTCTGCTGCATGCTGGGACTGGAACCTGGTCTCCTCCTTGAATTACTTCCCCATAAACTGGTACCAATTTGTCTTGATGTCTGTTCTATTGCTGTGAAGAGACAGCATAACCAAGACAACTCTTAGAAAAGAAAACATGTATTTGGGGACTTGCATACAGTTTGAGAGGATTAGTCAATGATCATCATGGTGGAAAGCAGACAGGCATGGTGCTGGCTCCATAGCCAATAGCCTTGCACCCTGATCTGCAGGCAGCAGGCAGAGAAAAAGACTGGGCCTGGTGTGGGCTTTTGAACCTCAAAGCCCACTTGAGAGATACACCACCTCCAACAAGGCCTCACTTTCTAACTTTTCCCAAATAATTTCACAAACTAGAGATGCAACATTCAAATATATGAGCCTATGGGGGCCATTCTCATTCAAGCCGCCCACCCCCCCTTCTTTTTGAGATATAATTTGAGGTTTTATTGAGGTACAAATACAATCCTATTTGGGGACCTGGGGATTTGGCTAGGGGTGGAACACTTGCCTAGTATGCTTGGCAACCTCAGGCTTCAATCACCAGCACTTAAAAAAAAGTGAAGTGTACATGATTAATGCATATACTCACTGTGAAGTGATTACACAGGCCAATTAACATAGCCATCATCTCTCATACTCCTGTACATGGTGTGTGTATATGTGTAGAATATTACTCTCCCGCCAATAGTGAGTTAGGGTGCCTGTTTAGATCTTTCCCAGTATTTGCTGTGTGTTTGTTTTCTTCTTGATAGCCATTTTGACAAGGATGAGATAGGATCACAAAATAGATTTGATTTGCCTTTTCCAGCTGGCCAAGGATGCTGAATACCCTTTAAAGTATTTATTGGCTCTTTTGCATTTCTTCTTTTGAGAACTCTATTGAGTTCATTGGCCTGTTTATTGATATTCAGTTTTGAATTTTTGGTGTTTAATTTTTTTCAGTTCTTTGTGTATTCTAGATATAAGTTCTCTGTTTAAAAAGTGGAGCTGCCAAAGACTTTTTCCCATTCTGTGCACTCTTTATTCTGCTAATAGTTTCTCTGCTAGGCAGAAACTTTATAATTTCATGTAGTCCCATTTGCCAGTCCTTGGGACTGTGGGCCTGTGCTATTTTCTGTTTAGAAAGGTTTTTACCAGTAACTATCTTGAAATTATTTCTCTGTGTGAAATGATTTTTCTCTAGCAGTTTCAGTGTGTTAAGGACTTTGATCCATTTTGAATTTTATGTGGGATGAAAGATATGGATCCCGTTATCTTAAAAACAAAAAAAATAGGTTTGCAGATCAGAAACTATCATTACTTAAAAGTAACAGTGACGTCTGTTTTCTCAGCCATTTTCTCCCCTAGGGAGAAAGCAGCCCCTGAACATGCAAAGAGAAAAGTCTGTTTGTTTTACACCATGAAAGGAACTGGCTGTCATCCCTCTGGCAGTTTGTATAAACGATGCTCCTGCCTCCACCTCCTGAGAAACAGTTGTTCCCACATTACAGTCCTTTGGAATGTAAGCAGGTGGCTCTGGGATTCATCCTCAAATGTAAACATGGTTCTGGAGAAGTACATTAAAAGAGCCGTGTGACTGTCTTTATAGATGTTGGCTTCCTCTGCTCAAGAAGCCAAGCCATGTAGAAACTTGTTCACATTCCTGAGTTCTTTTTACCAGGCACGGAGACGCTGCCTCTCTGCATCCTGCATTACAGTGAGTGACATTTAAGGACCAAATGATTTGGCATCTTGGAGTAGGCCAACACTGTTGTGACCTCAGGAGTGGTGTGCTGGGTCAGGGAGACAGGCATGAAGCCTGTGGGGTAGTCTAGTGACTGAAGTTCAAGAAGCCTCTGTGAAAGCCAGTCAGGGTTAGGTTTAACCTAGAACCTGGCCTTGTTCTGTGACTGGAGAGATGACAAATACGGCTAACATCCTTGCCCCTACAGGCACTGCAGGTGTGGCAGCTGTGCCATATATGCATTGGTAGGTGGCAGAGAGGACAGAGGCTATAGTACGCTCAGTGTTCTGGCCTGTGAACATCTGAATGATTAGTAGCCTAACACTCCCTGAAAGAAACAGAGTTAACATCTCTGTTAATGCAGCCAGCAAATGGCCTATCTTGTTGCCTAGAATCCCCAAGGCCTTACAGACAAGAAGCGGAATGGGGTTTCTTCATCTTGTTGCTGTACTTTACAGCTTTAAATTAAGTTTAAACAAGAAGTTAACTCAGTGGGGCATGGAGGCACACACCTGAAATTACAGAGGCCCAGGGAAACATCAAGAGTTAAGGGCACTGGGCTACCCAGTGAGACTCTATTGAAAAAGAAGTGGGGAGGGTAGCATATGGAAGGAGAAGGAAGAGGAAAAAAGGAGAAAAGTAAATTAATTCCCATGAGACTTGGTAATGCAGTAAATTCTTTTGGTACCAAATGCCACTAGCTGATGATATTCTTCATCTGTGCTTCAATTTTGAGGAAAAGGAAGTAAATCATAAGAAAGGTTGAAAATGTGAGCTATTTTAACAAAACCTTCTAGACTACTTACTGTGGCATCCCTACAGACTTACTTTCCCCATACTTTTGCCCCAAGTGGTCATTTGAGCCCCCTCTACCAGAATTCATGCCAGAATCATTGGGCTTCTTGTTTTATTTTTAAAAAGAAAGCTAAAGGGGCTGGGGGGCCCAGGTACCTTACAAGAAGGGAAGCAGGCACAGAGAAGTTAAGCAATTTGCTTGTAGCAGAGCCCGAACTAGATTACCTGTGATTATCCAAGGAAAGCGTCCTCAGCTGTGACTTGCCACATGTAATAATATTAGTTGATTTCACTAATCCCTTCTAATTTCTCCACTGAAATCCTTTCTGACCAAACTCATTCCTTGTACCTTAGGGGCGGGGAGTGCTACCAAAGGATTTCCTTTTTCTCTTTCTGTAATTTTTTTAGAGATAACATCTAACTCTGTGGCTTTAGTGTTATGTTCCTGGTAGATGATTCACCAGCTGGACAGACTTGCTCACTCAATGAAAAGCTGGGTCAGTGTGGCTCATAGAGCTTCTGAGTCTGTCCTCGACTATAAACTATAGCTAGAAATATCTCCTCACAGTCCTGCTTTGACGCTCTAACTAATCTTGCTACATGCCTCTGACACAATCAATGCTCTAACTAGGAGCTTTTTTTTTTTTCCAGCCCTCCACTGTCTTCTCTTCTGCTCCATGACACCTCCAGAAACAGGGGTGCATGACAGCCCGGTTTTAAATCTGGACAAGTTTAGTTCTAGAGCCTTCTGCAGCATCATGCAACTTCTATAAATAGATTGCCCCGGCAAAGAACCTCGCCTGTCTATATGAACTACTTTGTATTCCCACTCTTAATACTGTGCTTTAAGAGAAGTTTGTTAAATGTCTTTTATCTGTTTGTTGTTTGTTTGTTTATTTAGTGGTGTATGTGTATGTGTGTGTGTGCGCGCGCGCCGAGCGTGCGTGCGTGTGTGGTGTGATGTGGGGGACACGTGTGGCGCACATGTGGAGGTGAGAATACAGCTTTGTGGACTTGATTCTCTCAGCCCACCTTCACAGGAGGTCCACGATCTAACTCAGGTCACTAGGCTTGTGGAAACACCTTTACCACTGAGCCATCTCTCTGTCCCTTAATTAATTGTCAAATATTTTTAGTAAAATATCATAATAATGACTCAAAATACTCCAAAATCCTGACTCTAAAAATCCAGTTATGTCTTTAACAGAAATGGGCCATGCTGTCAATTACTGGAGCTGAGCGTAAGTATGGGGTCTTAACGGTTTATTTTCTTTACTTTTGTGTTTGAGTTTCACATAATAAGGAAATTTGTATTTTCATTAACCTTGTCTAATTCCAAAGGATTACTACTTATAATTTTTCATTTATATGGAATATAGATTATTATCCTCAGTGCAAACCCTAAAATACTAATACAAAAAACTCCAGCTAAAATGCTAATAGGCACTTTTAAAATCGAAATTTTAAAATATTAAACTGGCCTTGAAGCCCAGATCACAAGAAAGTTGATAAATTGGTCTTCATTAAAAATTAAAACTTGGGCAGGCGGATCTTTGTGAGTTCGAGGCCAGCCTGGTCTACAAAGTGAGTCCAGGACAGCCAGGGTTACACAGAGAAACCCAGACTCGAAAAACCAAAAAAAAAAAAAGAAAAAAGAAAAATTAAAACTTGAACTGGGGAGATGGCTCACAGAGATGGCTTCCAGAGGTCCTGAGTTCAATTCCCAGCAGCCACATGGTGGCTCACAACCATCCACAATGAAATCTGGTGCCCTCTTCTGACCTGCAGGTGTACCTGCAGACAGAACACTGTATACATAATAAATAAATGAATTTTTAAAAAAAGATTTGTCATTTCTATGTGTTGGAAACTAAAAAAAAAAATTAAAACTTTGTGTCTGGGGGTTAGGATATGGCTCAGTTGGTAAAGTTCTGCACATGTGGAAGCGTGTGCTTCAGGTATGTAATCACAGCATGCTGGAGAAATCACAAGAATTATTGGCAAATACCTTTTGTCAATATAATGAGTTATATTAATCATAATGTAGCAAATGAAATCCAGTGCCATATAGGGTGGTAGATACTATATCATGATCAAATGAGATTTATTTAACAAATGCAACATAGATTTATATTTTTAAAATAAATCAATATGACATAGTCAAGGTCATCCTTGACCACATAGTCAGCTTCAGGCCAACATCAAATATATTTTCTTATATCCACATATGTCAATAATGTGATATGTTGGTAGTCAAAGTGCTTATAACAAAAACACAACATTTATGAGGAGAATATGCTCCATCTAAATTGATGATCTCTGCTTATTGAAAGAAGAAGCTAATGACAGAAATTTTTGCAGGAAATATTTCTGAAAAATTATTTTCACAACCTACAAAAGTGTGCAGCTTATAATGGAACATAAAATATCTCATTTTTCAAAAAGTAGAACCATTACTTATTCAAACTAAAAGACTACACTACAAATGAAAAGCAAAATTAAGGTGGCTTCCAGAATGGAAGGAACCATCTGCCAAGTGTTCACCCAGGAAGGGATTCATCCAGAATTTATAAGGAATTCAACAGCAAAAGAACAAAACAAAAAATGGCAACAAATATTTCAGTCGAATGAATGATCTGAACAAACATCAGAAGAAGATAAATGAGTGAGTATATGAAAAAAAAAACATGTTCGATATCACACCATCAGGAGCATACACATTAAATCCAAATGGGGCAGTACCATGCTTTAGTCAGAATAACTTTGTGTTAGCTTTTCATCGTCGAGACAAAATACTTCAGATATTCAAAGGAGGAACAGTTTATTCCCACTCAGTTTCAGAGATTGCCTTATGTAAACTTTAGTCCATGGCAGCAGAAGCATGTAGTAAGACACTGACAGTGTCACCATGGCCAGCAAGCAGAAAGGATAGTGAGGTAAGGTGCAGTCCCTCGCTTTAAGTAGACCCCTCCCACCCCATGTCCTACCGGCTGCCTAGGAACCAGTGGCTGGATTAAAACGCTTCAGATCTCTGGCCATCTATCCTGTCTCCATCCAATCACTTCCCCAAAGCTCTGCCTCCAGGTGTTGCTGCTTTGGGAACCAGGCCCACAGCCCATGAGGCTTCGGGGGACATTTCAGCTCTACGCCATAACAGGCTTTTTTGTAAAAATATTCAAAAATAAGTGCTAGCAAGATTGTGGAGAAAGGAGAACTGGCCTATGTTGATTTCAAATGAGAGATGGGACAATCCCAAGGTGTCTTTCAGTGGATAGGAAAATAAAGTGTATATACATAGTGTATATTATATGTACATAATACATACACATATGTACATACACATGTATATTGTACACATGTATGTACCTCTCATATACATGTACACATACATATATGCACACACATATAAATATCTTCCCCATATATATATGTGTACATACACATATATAGATGAACACAATGAAATACTAGTCACAAAAAAGAATTTCGGTCTTTTGCAGCATCCTGGATGGCATAGAGGGCACCATGTTAGAGTGAAACCACAGAGAAATCAGCACTTCCTGGTTCATTTACATGCAGTGCTGCCTGCGTGGAGGAGGGAGAACAAACAGTACCTTCAGAGTTGGGAAAGAAGGAAAGAAAGACGGGACAGAGAGTGGTTAATGGGAACAAAGGCAAAAACCGATGGGAACAGTTTGTATTGCTCTATGTAGCGTGGGGTAACTGTGGCTGAGAACAGCTTTTTGTGTAACTCCAAGAGTTTGAATGTTCCCGACACGGTGGTGTGGTATAGCAGGATCCTCCTGTGTCTGCGGCCAGTTTGGATTTGGTTCCACCTGTTGCAGCCTCTTACGCGTTGACTGGAGGAGCAACAGGTGGTGGCAGTGTGGGTCCACGGGGAAGTCCTGGCTGGCGGCCGCATGGAGGCTGTGTTTTTAAAAGGGAATCAGATTCTGCTGAGGTAGGCTTCCCGGGGGCGGCAGCGGCAGCGTGTGAGGGACAAGAGTCACCTCAGTCCTCAGATTACCCAGATCTCCACATAAACCCTCACAGTCCTTGAAACCACACCACCTCAGCCCGAGGTAAACACAATGAAGCCAGAGGGTACCACTGCTCAGGACTCACAGGGCCCCCCCACTTTGTGACTGTGTCCCTTCCCTCTGTCTTCCTCTCCATGGGTCATGGCTGCAGTCTGATGGACAGGTGGACTCACGGGTTTAAGAAAGTGGCATTTCCACTAGGTTGAGGGCAATAAATGAAGCAATGACTTTGAAAAACTAGAGGGGGGGTGGAGGCTGGTGAGATGACTCAGGGCTTAAGAGCATGAGGTCCTGAGTTCAATTCCCAACAACCACATGGTGGCTCACGGCCATCTATAAAGGGATCTGATGCCCTCTTTTGGCATGCAGGTGTACATGCAGACAGAGCACTCACACATTAAAAACAAACAAACAAACAAACAAACAAACAAAAACTCAAATAAATTTTAGCAGGGCACATCCCAGTGCTCAGGAGGAAGAGGAAAGCAGAGCTCTGTGAGTTCAAGGCCAGCCTGGTCTAGAGAGGGAGTTCCAGAACAGCCAGGGCTACATAGAGAAACCCCACTTCAACAAACCAAGAAAGGAAGATAGACAGATAGATAGATGATAGATTGGAAGGGAGGGAGGAGTCAAGTGAGGTGAAGTACATGCTAGTCACCCTAATCTGATCAATGCACACTTGCGTGTATTGAAGTATCCCAGAATGCTTCTACAAAAGTATGGGCAATTGCCTTGTCAATTTAAATATTTCAAAAATCTTAATAACAAATCAGAAGTTTCCTCTAGATTAACCAGCTGTGGAATTTTAAGAGCAGAACACAGCAGGCATTATTAGCAGAAGCATAGAATGTCCCTAAGGACATCTAGGCACATATTAATGTAAGATTGGGATGACGTCATCTGTGAGTGAGATTTCTTCTGGACTTTCCTGAAGGCAGACTGGAGAGACTTGAAAGGAGTGCAAAGGTTGGCCCTTGTTCTCCTTGGTTTAAACACTCTCAGGATGCTTTAGATTGATCATCACATGGGAAGGACTGGTTTGGGGTTCTGGTTGACTCTTAGGACAAAGGCTTACTAGTTCTGTCTCAGCATTCACAGTTGATGAGTAGTATGAAGAGACCCATTTGCCCAATTATCCCCCAGAATATCCAAAGAAATACCTGTCTGAACTTGTCCTCATTTTTTTCCTTCTCTGAAATGATCCTCTTTATCTTATAAAATATGTACTTGGAAAATTTGGTTCTATCTGTAAGAAGATATTTTTCCTCAAATAAATAACTCCACTAATGGGTTAAAATATATGGCCTATTACAAAATTCTGACTCATGGATAAGACCTTATGTAATTTAGTAGCTTGGTATGGAACCTTCTCTCTCTCATCTGTTTTTTTGGTTTTTTTTTTTTAATCTGTTTAAAAAGTACAGGTTTGTTCATGATGCAGCCCAGGCTCATTGCAGACAGTTTCAGTCAAAGCCATTTTGTGCTGTACGTTCAGCATCAGAAGCAGCTCATCTTGTCCCAAAATGAGACGAGGGGTTTGAATCCAGCATCTATCTCTGTAGAACTGAGGCCAGCAGTGAGTCCTGGGTCTCCCAGCCCATGATTTCTGCCATCTCCACACTCCCTGTATTCTTTGCTTGTGGTTGCTGTAAAACATTAACAAAACTCCAAGTGACTTAAAGCCACAGAAATATATTCCATCCTTTTTAGAGGGAAGAAGTCTGCAATCTGGGTCACCATGCCCAAATGGAGGAGTGGGCAGGGCCCTGGTCCTGAGAGACTGGGGGTGGGGGGGGGGGGAATGACTAGTTCCTTTGCCCTTGGAGCCTCTCATTGGCTGCCTGCAGTCTGTGGTTGTGGCTGCATTGCTCAAGGCCAACATCATCAAATCTTTTGAATGTCTGTGTTCCTATCATCTTTTCCTCAGTATGACTGCAATCTTCCTGTTTTTTGTCTTTTGTAAGGACAAATGATCACATTGATGGCACACCTATGTAACTCAGTATAATCTCCATTAACTCATCTTTACAGAGATATTTTTCACAAATAAAGTAGCATTTGAAGTATTAGTGTTTGATGCCTTTGGAGTCTTTACCTCTCACACCACCCAGTACCTCAGAATACTTTGGAATGCAGAACCTAGGAAGCCCAAGTCTCCAGGATCTAAGGTTTAAATCTGTTCTTCCAGGTCCTCCAGAGCCCTGGATCATCTCAGCATCCCTCATGGAATTGTCACTCATGTGTTTCCTATCCTTTGAAACCTGAGGTACACCCTCCTGCAGACCCAAATGCCTAAGGAAACACTATTGTATTTACACTAAGTAGCAGACTAGGGAGTCTGTCTTAAAAACTTAACCTCTCTTTTAATCTCCATTCCGAATGTGTAAAATAAAAGAATGTGGTCTATACACTTGGTTGGTGAATAAATTAACAATGATATGTGTCACAGCCACCCAGTAGAGAGCTGATGGGAAGCATATGTTGTTCAATAGATACCACACTCCTTTTCTTACATCAGAAGGCCAGGGCATCCTTTCAGTCCAGCAGTGAACCAGAAATTAGTTTAAAGGACCCATAGAAGAAAATTCCTGAGCTGCCCTCCACAGACCTCATAGCAGGCCTGAGCAACGATTCCCAGTTGCCTTTTAGGTTCCAGGAGAGTTTCATCACAGGATGTTCCACACAGAGCCAGCAGCTTCCATATGCCTGAAAAGACACAAACAAGACCTGCAAGGAGGGGAAGCAAGCTGTGCCAGAATGGCTATTGTGGGCAGCTATAATGTCAGTTAACGTAACTTTTGTGGGCCATTGTTATGATTGGGTGGCTGATATGTTTATTCCCCTACTGTGTTATGGCAGACAACCATCTCTGCAATCTTCAAAGACCACAGTGACTTTTGTACTGAATGCATTTTCCATTGTGAGTCGGCCATGGGCCTACGGGGACAATAGGTGGAAGGTTGTAGCTTAAAATTAATTTGTTTCTGTGGCAAACAAAGGGAGTCTTGAGTGAGTGTGAAAGGGGTGGATGAAATTCTGATGGATGTGAGTTGTTGTCATGAGCTTCTCTATGTCAAGGACCCCAGTGTGGCAAACCCAGGGAAATGGGAAAGCCTCCCTCAGCTGAGGTTCAGAGGGATGGCATAGTTTTCCTCTCATCTGCATACTAGTGTTGACAGTGTATGTCATAACAGTCAACCAGAGCTTCTCCTCTAGGATGAATGTGGCCTGAGGCTGCACCCTTCCAGAGAACTACAGAAATTAGCTAAGCCTACCTCCTTGTTAGGCTGTATACTCTAAATCCACCTCCTCACTCAGCTGTACAATAATATGCCTCCTAAATTCAGGCCGTGCCAGGAGACATGTAGGAAAAAGCTATGGCAAGCAAATGGGCTGCCTGGAGGTAGCCCACTGTTTTTGCACAGCCGACAATGAAGTGTGCCCTGGAAGCAAGGACTGTATCCCAGGATTGCTTCCTGCTGCTGTTTTGTGCTATATTTCTCAAACAGAGCATCTCACCCACAAGCCCTTGAACCCTAGCCCCACCTACCACTCTTCTCTGTTCAGGCAAGGTCACACAGCATCATTTTGGGTATGTGAATGTTTGCTTGAAATAGGAGGCAAGCAATTAACATTTGAATACAAGCAGCTTTCAGATAAACTCCAACACCCCCTACAGCATAAAAAAAAAAAAAAAAACCTACAATAAAAGTTCTATGAACCTCCATGTGTCAAACACATAAGCTGTACTAGAAAGAGAAATAGGCTTGGGACAGAGTTACAACCTAGGTTAGGGCTGAGGATAGACCCACAGGCCTCAATATGAACCACAGCAAGTAAAAAAACTATTGCTTAAAACCTTTAGTGAACTCTGGAATGAGAAATAGGTTTAAAAAATGTCTACTTAAGTATATGTCTTAATGGAAAAAACATAAAATCTTCAAACCTCATCAACTTATTGAAGGTGAAGCTTTTAATATCAAATATATTTATTAATAACTATAAGCACTTATAACAAATAAAAACCCCTATTACCTAACAACCCTATTAATAACTGTAACAATTATTATGTAACAACTAACCCTAACCTTTTAGAAGGATACAGTCTCTGGAGCAAGTCCTCAGTCATCAGGAACACCTCAGGAGTTGATCCTTGATGACACTTGGTCAACAGTCTTTTCTCAGAATCATCTCAGATGTAAATTGCAGTAAGTTGGCTATTGCATTGCTATAGCAGCTTCACTGTAAATGATGCTCGAGGCTTTCTTCTCTCTGGAATGCCTCAGCGGTCCATAAGGCAACTTATTCAGTTTGTGTTAGCCACTCTACTGCTCTGCAATAGTTGTTGGGGCTGCTGCAGTTCTATTGGGGTGCTGTTTGAAGTGGTCGAATCCCTCTGGGCAAAGGCTGTTTTGCTGCCTTGCTGTGGTCTTCTCTGCTTATCAGTTTCTTTCTGCCTCAGACAGAACTGGCTGTATTTTTTCAGCTCTGTTTGAGATCAGCTTTTCAGTCCACTTGCATTAGCTACACCAAATGATGCAAGATATCTTGCATCTTGTCCCTCTAGCATGGGAACTCTCAGGCTCCAACCACTTTGTCCTTAAATAGGGTCTCTCCTTGTTTCATCTGGCTTCTTCATAAGGCTATTAGCAGCTAAAAACAATGCCAAGCCATAAACCTTGTTTTTAGTCCATATGCTGCCATGCCAAGTGCCCACAGGTGCCAGGCTGATCTTCATGCCTCCTTTTAAGAAACCATATCAGATGCCCCTAGATTTCACTAAATCTAATTTATATTAATCTAACTTCCCTTTACAACTTATAACATGAAACCATATCAGATGCCCCTAGATATTCACTAAATCTAATTTATATTAATCTAACTTCCCTTTACAACTTATAACATGAATTACTGCCTTGAACTTACTACGAACTGTGGGGAGCCACGCTCCTAAGATGGCGCCTGGCTTAATGCCAGAAAGCTCAAGCTTAGCTGTAAACAAGCCTTACTTGGTAGCAGCTTCCTAGCCCGGTGTGCTTCCTCCTTTTGTGAGCCTAACTTGGATCACCAGGTGGCATGATCTGATTGGGTTTGAGTAGGCATATAAGGGCTTGGGGGAGGAGAATCAGAGACACAAGCAGAGACACAAGCAGAGAAGCAGAGACACAAGCAAGGATTTGGAAGACTGTTTTCAAGGGACCTGAATAAACTGCTTGAGAAGAGCTTTTGCGAGTTGCGTCGTCCTTGCTGGTCGAGGTCGACGCGACAAGTGGTGGCCCGTACAGGGAACCAGAAAAGACTCAGAACTCTTGCAGTCAGGGGCAGTGCACTGGTAAGTTCCCGGGATAAATTGGGACAATAAAGTTTCGCGGAAATTGCGAACTAAAGGTAAAGTTTCGTGGGAAGTTGCGAACTATAAGGTCTCCAGGAGGGAGCAATAAGGACCTCGGTAAAGAGGCAATAAGGTCTCCGGGAGGGAGCAATAAAGTTCCGTGATTCGGACGAGTAGAAGACACAACTGGCAGAGCAAAGTGAGGAAAGCAGAGAGTGCCTCACAGAAATGGAGCGAATGCTGGCCTTGCTGGCCTTTATCAGTTGCTGGGATAAGCTTGGGAGAGATCTAGATTTTGCCTGGGAGCAAGGTACATTGCAGGGAGGAGCACGGCCTATTTGGAGACTTGTTCGTAGTTGTTTAGGAGATCAGAGATATTGCAAGGCCATGGAAAAGGGACAAGAGGCATTAGAGCAGTTAAAAGAGGAGCGCTCAGTCAAATCTGGGAAAGATACTTCAGAAGAGGATAGCTCAGAGTCTGAAGAGGAACTTGAAATGTTAGCAAGGGAAATGGAGAAGTCATCTTTGAGGAAGAGTTCTGACTCCACCCGTATAGAACCCTCAGCTCCAGGGCAGCCTGTGTTGGCGCCGCCTTCATATAATGAGACTTCCCCTCCGAGTGGTCCTAGTGGGCGGTCATTCTGTCCAAATGTCTGGAGGGAAGTGAGACATGAGCTGTACTACCCTGTCTTTCAGGATGGAGGGGGAAATCGTTATCATGAACCTCTCGATTTTAAGGTAATTAAAGCACTCGCTGAGTCTGTCAGCACTTATGGGATTAATGCTGCTTTCACTGTAGCTCAGGTGGAAGCTCTTCGTCATTATTGCATGACTCCTAGTGACTAGATGAGCCTGGCACGTGCCTGCTTGTCCTCTGGGCAGTATTTAGATTGGAAGGCTTTCTTGATTGAGTTTGCTAATGAACAAGCTGCTGCTAATTGTGCAGCAGGAAACCCAGCCTGGGATGTGGACATGCTTCTTGGGCAAGGTCAATTTGCTCAACAACAAACTGGGTATCCGGCTCAGGTGTTTGAGCAAATCAATTTAATCGCAACCAGAGCTTGGAAATCATTGCCTAACAAAGGGGAAGTGAATGGCAATCTAACCAAGATTATTCAGGATCCCCTGGAGCCTTTCTCAGACTTCGTGGATAGAATGGTTGAGGCCTCTGGAAGGGTATTTGGAGACCCAGATTTGGCAATGCCCTTAATTAAACAACTTGTGTATGAGCAATGTACAAAGGAATGTAAAGCAGCTATCACCCCTTATAAGAACAAGGGGTTGGAAGCCTGGATGAAAGTGTGTAGAGAGGTGGGGGGTCCTTTGACTAATGCAGGTCTTGCAGCTGCTGTTGTGTATATTACACAAAACAACAAAAGAAGTAATGTCGCTTGTTACCGTTGTGGAAAGATGGGGCACCTTAAAAGGCAATGCCCCGAGAAAGGAAGACAGAATGAAACAGGAAGTGGGAACCACCCTAAGCAGCCTGGTCTTTGGCCCCAAGTGCAAGAAGGGAAATCATTGGGCAAATGAATGTAGATCTGTTAAGGATATTAATGGTCAGCCTTTAACACAAGGTTATGGAGGAACTCGTCCAAAAAACGGGCAAATGGATCCCCGCCTTCAGGGCCCTCAAATATATGGGGCAATGGAAGACCCTCAGGAAGAGAGGTGGCCAACTCTGAGATCTCCCACACAACGCGGAGTGCCACTCAGGGCTCAGCAGGATTGGACCTCTGTTCCACCGCCAGGGCTTATGTGGCCCTTGATTTGGAACAGCGTCCTCTGTTAGAATTGGTAGTGAATGGAAAAAGGCCGTTAGTCTTGCTGCTGTGGGGGATGCATTCTACGGTACAGACTACAGCTGCCTTGAATAATTTGTCAGCCAATGTAGCCACGGCCTTGGATGTATTGTGGCAGGTGGCCCAGATTGGCTGTGAGTGGAAAATGACTGGTTTGTGTGTGACCTCTGTGCCATATCAAAATTATACTGTAGCTACAAATTTGTCTAAGCAACTCTCTCAGTATCTTACAGGAAATTGGTCTGGCGAGTTTGATAAGCTGATACAGAATCTGAGAATTGCCATCGTGCGTGTGAATTCCATCCGGGTTGATGTCTCTGTTGCTGAAGGACTGTCAACATGGATCCTCCGAGCCATGAATCATCTGAAGGAAT
>CAJQZJ010010085.1:5267142-5286900 GCA_907164525.1 Lophiomys imhausi | reverse complement strand
GACAGCAGTCTGTCTGCAGTTGGTGCAAGGGGTTTTTTCATGCCAAGAGAAAGGCTTGCCACTAATTCAACCATCTTACAGTGGAGGTTCTTCGATGCTTATCTTCTACTTGGAGTAGAATAGGGGGTGCTGTCAGGTGTTGATATGTCTCGATATCAAAAAAAAATCTTGATTTAAGATAACATCTTTGAATGCCATATTCTGCAGATCTCTAGGGGTTTTTGAAGATGCCCTATCCATCTCTTGTATTTAGATAAGCAAATGTTGCTTGTCTCTTAGCAACTTGATTACTGGGTAGTTTAGAGAATATCTGTGATAGACTGTCATAGTAGCTAACAAAGTGACATGTTTGCATGACTAGGAGTTTGTTTTAACTATCCTAGACCATTTTAGATGGTTGGTATCAAGAGGTCAGAGCTTCACATTTTTATCTTCTTTTTTTTTTTTGATGTCTAAGCATTTCCCATTTTTAATGTTTCATCCCTAAGCTTATATACAGAACCAAATGGGTGTTTCCACATGAGGCTACACAGGCCAATCACATTAAAGGTCATCCTGTCATATCATATAGCACAAGCATGGTAACATGGTGACCATCCACTGATCATGAGCACAGAAATCTTGCTCACCCAATCAGCTATACCCACAATCGGGCTTCAACTCCTTGCCTAGCATCTTCCAGCCGGTGCCATCTTAGATATCTCCTACAAGTTGCTTTCCTTTCCCAGTCAAGAGGCATTTCTCATAAGCCTCCATTTCCCAGGTCCCCACATCTCCCCCTGTTTTATTTATTTAAACAACAGTGAAGGGGAGAAAATCTCAAGGGGAGAGACTCGTGGAGAGAGAGACCAGCCTCTTGCCCATTGCTCATCAGCAGCGAAGCGAGAGAATTGGGATGGACCGGAGCTGTGCTCATCATTCTTTATGAGTTCTTGTTACCCCTAAAAGGTCTCACATGGCCTCGTGAAGGGTCATGTTAATCCAAGGGTTGTGGGGGACACCATTAAGGGAAACCCCCTTAATCACCTGAGCAAGCATTACCAGCTTGTGACTTAGTTGTACATTTTGTTGCCGGTACCTCCAGTACTGATATAGCCCCCAAACCGTTAAAGCATAAACAAGAATTAACACCATCAGTGCCAGATTAGACAATCAAAACCATGAAGTCAATTGACTCTAGATATCTTGAAAGAAGGTGGTAGTAGGGATAATCAAAATCCTAGCATCATTAAATTTTATAACATCATTAAGTAGCAATCTTGACATTTGTAAACATTTATAATTTCAAGGCCCCTTCATATATGTAGACAAATTAGCAAGCATAGCAGTAGGCTTTACTCTATATTGAGGACTAACAAGGCGATCTCTTGTTCTCCCTGCAAGATGATTGGCCAGGGCAAGTCATTGCTGTTGTTGTATCCCAGAGACATCATGGATGACTGTCTGGAGGGTTTGAGATGTAGTGGTGGTTCGTGTCAGGATCACAGCGGATACGGTTGCAGCGGAGGCCAAGTTGGGGATGTCTGTCTGACAGGGCTGGTCCAGGCTAGTCTCGAACTTGTGATCCTCCTGCCTCTGCCTCCTTTCATTCTTGCCTGTGGGATCTACAACCCTCCAACAGTCAAGCTGGGCACACCAGCATTTCGCTGACCAATTGGCCCTGGACTGTCTCCTCCTGTCCCTTATGTAAATGAAAGTCTCTCTTCCTCCCCAGTTATGTCTTGGGGCCCATATAGGGCAACCACTACATAAGGGGGTTCTCAGAGAAAAGGTGAGTTCGCTGCATGCCCGACTCTCCAGCCTTCATTCTGAAGACAAACAGATGCAATGTTTGGGGCTAACGTGATGTCTAAGCATTTCCCCTATTTCTCTTCTTTAATATCATCTTTACTTAGCATTCTTTTCCTTACTAGTTATATTTGATTATTCCTTTTATTCCTTACCTTGTTATGTTTGAATTTATCAAACAATTGATTTTTCAATTCAAATAAACACAGGTATCATACTTCTTTTATGTGTATGCATCTGTTTTGAGTATTCTATTTTTCTCCCAATTTCTATTTAAGAAATATCATCAAAGAATCTCATTCACATACATCTCAGTAGAAAAGTGCCTTTTGCCTATAGTGTCCCCAATGCTACTTTTACAAACACTCTTGTTAATGAAAGGACAAATGGATCACGTAGACCAGAAGCAAATGTTGAAAAATTTCTTTCTCATTCTCTCTCTCTCTTCCCCACCTCTCTCTCTCTCTCTCTCTCTCTCTCTCTGTCTCTCTTTCGTCAACTAAATAATTATAAAATATCCATTAGTCAGCATTGATATATTCAGGGAAAAAATGTTATCACCAATGGTACATTTCTGCTCCTTAAACAGAGATTTAAATTTAAGAAGAAGAAGAAGAAGAAGAAGAAGAAGAAGAAGAAGAAAAACCCCAGGTATGGTAACGCCTGTAACTCCAGCTCTTCTGCAAGACCCTGCATAAAAATAAGGATTAAAAAATTTAAAGGACCTGAGGGTGTAAAAAGCAGAGCACTTGTCTATGTGGGGCCCCTGCGTTTAGTTTTCAGCACTGCAAAATAAGCTAGAAACAAGCTGATGGGCTGGTTGCCTCAGCTGCATGCGAGACCCAGTCTCAAAGAAGCCAGGGCTGAGTGTAGCTCTGTGCTGCATTGCTTGCCTTGCATGCAGCAGGCTCTGGCATCACTTAACTAGCTAAATAAGAGAAAACATTAAGGAACAAAGGATAAAATTTAATTGCAAAATGAGGGACTCCCTTTGTCAGCAGAGTTCCCTCCTCTCTGCTTGATCTGGGGAAACCAGATCAATAACTAAGGAATGTTACATAGCCCTCAGGGAAATTACAGGTTCAACCCTTTCTCCTGATAAGAAACCGGTTCAGTAAGCACCCGGAAATACCTTCCCATGCTTAAGGTGCCTTAGTACCTTAAGCTTTCAGCCAATGACCTTTATCCATGCTTCTAATCATCTCTGGAGTTCTTCCCCCCTCCCTGCTGCCCATAGGATAATTAGTACTGTGTTCTGCTTCTTAAAATAGGACTGTACCACTATATGTAAATGAAGTATCCCTGGCACTCTTAGCCCCAACAAATCAAACACATTTATCCCCAAAACCCTTCTCACTGCCCAAGATTTATAATGTCCCTGTTTACGAAATAAACTCTCTCTCAAGTACTATATTGAAGAGATATGGTGAAAGTGGGCATCCTTGTCTTGTCCCTGAGTTTAGAGGAAATGCTTCAAGTTTCTCTCCATTTAATTTGATGTTGGCCACTGGCTTGCTGTATATTGCTGTAGGGGTTAGATAAATTAGATTTAGAAAATATATAGGAGTTTCTGATACTGTCTCTTAATTCGGGGCCTGAAGAGCATTATCAGCATGAAGTCAGAAAAAACAGGAAAGACTTAATAGACTGAAAAACAAGGTTGAAGTCAGGAAAAACAGGAAAGACTCAATAGACTTGAAGAAACAAAGTATCTGGCCTGACATTGTTTTCAGCTGCTAAGTGGGCAGAGCCCAAATTAAGCTGAAACAGAGTTCCTCCTATTTAAGGACAGTGCATGGAGCCCAGAAAAAGAAGAGGCCCCTGAGCTAGAGAGCTCCAAGAGTCCTGCTGAAAAAAGGGCTGGCCATTGATGGCCAGCTCTCTCCCTGAAGCAGAAAGAAGCCGGTGAGCAAAGAAAGCCTGAGCAAGACACCAAAAGGCCAAGGACTGGACCCTGTGGCTCAGCTTTTGCCTGGAGGGGTTTGATCTGTCCGATCAGTGGCCTAGGGGAAACTGTGCCTGGCTTTAAGGACTGAGGCAGAGCAGCTGAGTTCCTGATTCAAAAGAAGTAAGTTGGCCTGCAGACAGCTGGGGTCTCCCACAGAGAAGAAAGCATGAAGCCTTATTTAAGGTGAGACTGCAATAACCAACTTACCCTGACGAACCTGCATCTGAGAGATCCAGAAAAAGGACTGCTAAGTGCGTTAAAGAATCTACAACAAAGACTGTGTTCCTGACGACTGAGGACCTGCCCCAGAGACTGTATCATTCTAAAAGGTTATGAAAGTAGTTGTTATAATTATCAATAGGTTTAGTGGATAGGTTAAAGGGGTTGTAGGAATTTATAGGATTAATAGTTAAGAAATTGTTGGTGTTTGTTATAAGTGAATTTAGTAATAAATAAGTGCTAAATAATAATTTAAAAGTTCAGTAACATATTGCCTTTATTATTTCTAAGTACTGTCCTTGTATGCCCATTTTCTCCAGAACTTTTAGCATGAAGGGGTGTTGGATTTTGTCAAATGCTTTTTCTGCATCTAGCGAGATTATCATGTGGTTTTTTCTTTCATCTTGTTTATATGGTGAATTACTTTGATAGACTTTCATATGTTGAACCATCCCTGCATTCCTGGGATGAAGCCTACTTGATTATGGTGTATGATACTTTTGATGTGTTCTTGAATTTGGTTTGCTAGTATTTTATTAAGTATTTTTGCATCTATGTTCATGAGGGAGATTGGTCTGAAGTTTTCTTTCTTTGTTGGATCTTTGTGTGGTTTAGGAATCAGAATGACAGTGGCCTCATAGAATGAGTTTGGCAGTGTTCTTTCTGACTCTATTTGGTGAAAGAGTTTGAAGAGTATTGGTGTTAGCTCCTCTTTGAAGGTCCGGTAGAATTCCGTGCTAAAGCCATCTGTCCCTGGGCTTTTTTTTGGTTGGGAGATTTTTAATGACTGTTTCTATTTCCTTAGGGGTTATAGGGCTGTTTAATTTGTTAATCTGATCTTGATTTAGCTTCGGTAGGTGGAATCTATCAAGAAAATTGTCCATTTCGCTTAAGTTTTCAAATTTTGTGGAGTATAGATTTTTAAAGTAGGACCCAAATATTCTCTGTTCTTGCTAGAGCAATAAGACAACTAAAAGAGATCAAGGGGATACAAATTGGAAGCGAATTATCCCTATTTGCAGACGATATGATAGTATACATAGCGACCCCAAAAATTCCACCAGAGAACTCTTACAGCTGATAAACACATTCAGCAAAGTGGCTGGATACAAAATTAATTAAAAAAAATCAGAAGCCCTTCTTTATACAACAAACAAATGGGCTGAGAAAGAAATAAGGGAAACAACCCCCTTCACAATAGCCACAAACAATATAAAATACCTGGGGGTAACTCTAGCCAAGCAAGTAAAGGACTTGTACAATAAGAACTTCAAGCCCCTGAAGAAAGAAATGGAAGAGGCCTTTAGAAGATGGAAAGATCTCCCATGCTCATGGATAGGTAAGATCAACATAATAAAAATGGCTATCCTACCAAAAGCAATATATAGATTCAATGCAATTCCTATCAAAATACCAACACAATTCTTTATAGACCTGGAAAGAGCCATTCTCAATTTCATATGGAACAACAAAAAACCCAGAATAGCTAAATCAATCCTGTACAATAAAAAAAAACATCTGGAGGTATCGCTATCCCAGATTTCAAGCTGTACTACAGAGCAATAGTGTAAAAACAGCATGGTACTGGTATAGAAACAGACCAGTGGATCAATGGAATCGAATTGAAGACCCAAAAATAGACCAACATACCTATGGGCACCTAATTTTTGACAAAGAAGCCAAAATGGCACAATGGAAGAAGGACAGCATCTTCAACAAATGGTGCTGGTCCAACTGGATGTCCATTTGTAAAAGAATGAAATTAGACCCATACTTATCACCTTGTACAAAACTTAAATCCAAGTGGTTCAAAGACCTTAACATAAGGCCGGTCACACTAAATCTACTAGAAGAAAGTGGGAAAAACCCTCGAACTCATTGACACAGGTGACAAATTCCTGAACAGAACACCAACAGCTCAGGACCTGAGGCCAACAATCAATAAATGGGACCTCATGAAACTTAAAAGCTTCTGTAAGGCAAAAGACACAAACGGCAGCCTACAGACTGGGAGAAAATCTTCACCAACCCCACATCTGACAGAGGGCTAATATCCAAAATCTACAAACAACTCAAGAAATTAAATGCCAAGAAACCAATTAATCCAATCAAAAAATGGGGGACGGAGCTAAATAGAGAATTCACAAAGGAGGAATCCCTAATGGCTCAGAGACACTTGAAGAAATGCTCAACATCCTTAATCATCAAAGAAATGCAACTCAAGACAATTCTGAGATCCCATCTCACACCTGTCAGAATGGATAAGATCAAAAGCTCAAATGACAGCACCTGCTGGCGAGGGTGTGGAGAAAGGGAAACCCTCCTCCATTGCTGGTGGGAGTGCAGGCTTATGCAACCACTATGGAGGTCAGTATGGCGATATCTTAGAAAACTTGGAATAGCTCTGCCTCAAGACCCAGCCATACCACTTCTGGGTATACATCCAAATGACCCCTCATGGAATCATAAGGAAGTTTCCTCATCTATGTTCATAGCAGCCTTATTTGTAATAGCTAGAAACTGGAAGCAACCCAGATGTCCCTCAACTGAAGAATGGATTAAAAAACTGTGGTACATCTATACGATGGAATATTACTCAGATATCAGAAACAATGAAATTATGCAATTTGCAGCCAAATGGATGGAACTAGAAAAGCTCATCCTGAGTGAGCTAACCCAGACTCAGAAGGATGCACATGTCATCTATTCACTTATAGTAGGATTTTAGCTATATAGTACAGAATATATATACTATGACCAACGAACCAAAGGGAACATGGACATAGACTTTTTACTTTTATTTTTTATTTATTTTTGTTTTGTTTTTGTTTGTTTTTTAGTTTTCCCTCCCTGGCAATGAGACACTTTTCACTGGTGGTGCTGCCTTGTAGTTCCCCAGTGTATGAGAAGGCTCTTGGCCCTCATATGACTTCTGAACTGGGGCGAGGGACAGTTATGTAGGGACACTCCACTCCAGAGGAGTGGGATAGAAGGGTTAGGGGGTAGAGGGTGGGAGGGTGGGGCTGGGAAGGGGGTAAAGAGGACAATATGATGGAAATGTAACCTGAAGCAATAAAAAAAATTGGGATACAAAAATAAAATAAAAAAATAAACTCTCTCTCTCTCCATTCCTCCATCACGATTGTCTGAGACTCACTGTTTATTTTGGGCTTGGGAAGCAAAGGACAGAGGAATTCATCACTAGATCCACCTGCCTAAGCCAAGCTCCTGCCACTGGCAGCCAGAGCTCACTTCATGGTGTCCATGGTACAAGCTCCTGCCTCTGCCTCATTGCTGTCACCACCCTGGCACCCACCTCGGAAGCTCACTGAGGTGCCAAGCTTCTGTACCTGTACGATTCTCCATAGTGCTCATTTGCAGCAGCGGCGGGTTGCTGGCTGTTCCCAAAGCAGAATCTGCCCACCCTCCAGATCTGCCCAAGCCAAGTCAGATTCCTGAAATCTCTTGGCTTAGTGCAGGAGCTCTGAGCTCCTTGAAGCTCCTTGGCCCTGTGCTGGCAGATTATCTAAAAGAACTGTGACCTTTTACTACACTGCAGAGTATATTTCCCTCTCCTACATGCTTATCATAAGAGCTGCAACACTTTAAGGTGGAGAAAAGTCTCCCGGCTCTCCAGGATATCCTGTGGCACGGATCCTGCCCCATATTTCATTCTTTTCTGCCAGAGACTGACATATCCTGGGCCTTCCAGTGGAGAAGCATACAGTTCCGGCTTGGTGCCTGTCAAGGCCCTAGCTTCCCAGGAGAGTACCCAACAAGGCCTGAAAGACAAAGAATGACAAGGAACTATAAATATTTCTTAAATAGGAAGGTCTTAGGACATTGCATGATGAATCAAATCATCTTTAAGCTGAGTTTAGAGTGGTTTTTTTGTTAAATAAGGCTGGGGGTAAAATGGAGAATAGATGAATTGCATCCTCATAGACATGGACCAAAATGAGAAATTACTTAGACCAGTGGCTGTGGAAATCTACTTGATTTATTCAGTTACTCTTTTCTATTTGAAGAACTCCATGTCTGTGCACTGGGCTGAGTTTTGTCAGCAGTAGGGAATAGCAGAGGTGATTTTACTACAGGAAAGTGTTTGTACTTTGAATGTTCTAGTCCTTAGTGTTTCTTTATTATGGAACATAAAATTTAATTGGTAAAAGAAAACTGTTATTCTGGTTAAGACATATTAGATTTTATTGGCATATTCTTTTAGGAAGCAACCCACAACTATCATTTTAATATGATAAAATTTAATATAAAGATATTTAAAATTTATTCATCTCTCACACAATATATCCCAACTACAGTTTCACCCCCCACCACTCCGCCAAGCTATTTCCTCACCTTCCCTCTCCCCCATATTCTTTCTACCTTTGTTTCCCATCAGAAAAGAGCAGGCTTTCCAGGAGGAAAGGGTCTCTAGAGCCGGTGAAAGAGTCAGAGGCACCCAACTCACACTGTTAGGAGTCCCACAAAAACACCAAGCTAAGAAACATAAGATATGTGGAGAAGACCTAGCACAGGCCTATGCAGGCTCCAGGATTTCCACCTCAGTTCCTGAGAGCCCCTATGAGCCCAGTTTAGTTGATTCTGTGAGCTGTGTTCTCCTGGTATCTTTGACCCCGTTGGCTCCTACAATACTTCCTTCTCTTCCATGGGACTCCCTGAGCTCCAGGGAGAGGGACCTGGTGAAGATCTCCACTTTGGACTCTCTCTCTGGCTGTTGTTTCTTTACTTTTGCAAGGGAGATTCTCTATGCAATTTCATGGGATGTTTTTCATTGTTCTTGTCTTGTATTAATAATCCAGAAATTTAACAGGGTTATAACATATTCAATAAATTTATTCAGATCTTGAAATATTCAAGTAATGGAAATTGTGCCTTTGTAAAGCCCAGGAATATTAGTCTTTGTTTTTGTTTGTTTTATGGTGTAGACTGCTTTATGATTCTCTCTCTCTCCCCCAATAAAAAGTATAAAAATTTTAAAATGTGCGTTACATACAGGTTTTTGAACAATCCAAGTTGTCAGTGTTACCAGGCTTTAGTTCAAAATCCTGGAGTTCTAATGGGGGAATGACATGAAGAAATTTTGGGTATTCATTTACTCACAGAACCACTGACATTTAAACAATCTCTTTTAAAGTCTCATATTAAAAATTAGAATGATAATCTCAGTCCTTGAGAGGCAGGAGGATTTTGAGTCCAAGTTCAACCTGGGATACACAGTGGGTCTCAACAAACCAAATTAACCATCAGTTCCTCCCCTGGTCTCTACTTGCCCTATATTTACTTCCATCTGTTCCCCCAGGAGCCTGTGGTCCTTGCTGCACTCTCTCTCCTCCCCCCTTCTAGTCTCCCACCTCATCTACCAATGTAGCTCTGATGTCCCTGGACTGTTTTCATTGTTCACTTTCCTGACCACAACCCTTTCTGAAACATTCTGTTCCTGCCTCCCTGCTCCTCTGATTTTTCTCCCACCTCCAAGGTCTCTTTGTAAAATCCTGTATGAGGTAATGTTACATATTCTCAAGTTCATGTCCTAGGTCCCTGGTCTTCTCATTTCCTGAAATTTACTGTGGCATTCTGATCAATTTCCACACCAACTGCCACTTGCATTTCCTTTTTCTGACTGACTTCTCCTCTGGGCTCCAGATTTGCATATCCATCCCCACTCCACCCTTTGCTGCTCAATCTTGAGATCTCCTCAACTCAACTCAGAATCTTGATCTTCACTCCTTCATGCAAGTTACTAATGTTGCCAGGAATGGCACTGTAACTATACAACTGCACAGTCCACAGACACAGGGATTGGTTTTGAAACCTGGTTTCCATTAGTCCTGTTCCCTCACACTGTCCCCTCTCAAATACCACTAAGATCTACCCATCTCCCAGTCTGTGTTCAGGCTGCTCATGCTTGGTCTACTGAAACCACTTACCTAACCTCACATACCCCTTTTCCCACTGAAGCCAATATCCTTTTCTTTTCTTTTTAAATTTTTAAATTTTTTTAATGTTTATTTATTACTTCATGTTACATCTCCATCACAGTACCCTTTTTCCACCCCTCCCAGTCCCTCCCTCCCATCCTTTACCCCCTATCCCTTCCATCCCACTCCTCCAGAGTGGAGTGTCCCTACATATCAGTCCCCCGCCCCAGTTCAGCAGTCATAAGAGGGCCAAGGGACTCCTCATACACTGGGGGCCTACAAGGCGGCACCACTAGGGCAAAGTGTGTCATTAACTGGTAACAAATTCTGTATTCCTGTTCCCTTTGGTGCAGTGGCTGTAGCATATGACCAAAAAACCAATTATAAGTGAATAGATGCCATGTGCATCCTTCTGAGTCTGGGTTAGCTCACTCAGGATTCTTTTCCTTTTTCTTTTTAATGTCAGTCTGATTAAGCTGTTTGGATGTTTAAAACTCTCTGGTCACTTCTTAATATTTCTTGCAGTAGTAATCTCATGTTCCAACTGCCTCTCCCACCCGAACCCTCACCAAACACCTACTCTGTCTCTCTCTGGCCTGCTAAGTTATTTTCAGCTGCCTAAATGTGCTACCCTCCCCTCAGGACAGCTACTCAGCTTGCTTGAAAGCTGCTTCCTCTGCTTTCCTGAGGTTGCCTAGGTGACTCATAATCAGTAGACTAGATGTAAGGTCACTTTCTCACACAAGCCTTCCTTGGCCCCTAAGATGGAATCATATCCCCAGTCTTATACTTTTTCTCAGTGGAAATTGTCATCATCACCTGAATAAGGTGCTATAAACCTGGAATCCCAGGACTCCAGAGGCTGAGGCAGAAGGATCCCCAAGTCAAGGACAATCTGACTTTGTCTTAAAAAAAACACCAAGGGCTGGAGATGTAGCTCACTGATAGGATGCTCGCCTACTATGTACAGCCTGGATTCACACTACCACATCACAAAAAAGTCACCACTAAACAATGTACAGAATAACGGTGGGATAAATGTTTGTCTTCTGTTCAGCTCTGGTCTTTGAGGGCAGGGACGTTAACATTTTGCCCTCAAACCTTATGTGATGCCTCACAGATAGTGAGTGCTCAGGAAGAGTGAACCAGGTATGGTGGTACACACTGTAGTTACCCCACCCACCAGACCGAAGCAAAAAGTTTGAGGCTAGCCTAGGGGAAAGAGAGAGAGAGGCGGGGGGGGAAGACATTTGTTGATTGAACAAAAGATGAACAAATTAGTGTCATAATTAGTTGTCCATGGTCAGGGTGGCAAGACTGAAACAATAGCTAGTTTTTTGTTTGTCTGCTTGGTTTTTTTTTTAATTGTTTTTGTTTTTGAGACAGGGTCTCATGTATCCAAGGCTGGTTTCAAATTCAAAATGTAGCCTAGGCTGTTCTTAAATCTTAAATGGCTGACCATCCTATCTCTACCTCCCAAGTACTGAGATGACAGGCATGAACTACCATGATAACCACAGCCAATTATTCTCATTTACAGTTCAGACCACTAGACTTTTCAACAATGAGCTTGTCCTGAATTTCATTCTGAATCATTGGAAGCAAAGCAAATTCACAAGCCATTGAGTTCAATTTCTCCCCAGCACCATTTTCTTCAGGTGACATTTATTTAGCAAGGGGATGCGGTAGGTATAGTCACTTTTCATTTTCCTGTGAAGTATATGCTATCTGGTGGCTTCATTTCGAATGGGCTATTATGGTAAACCATGCCACTAATTCTAAGAAGAGATACCAGGTGTAGGTCAAAAAGAGCAATTTTGTCTTTTGCAATAGAGTTTCTTGTTCAAATAATGCTGTAATTTGAAGACTAATATCTCTCAAAGTACATCTTATCAGGTGAGATAATCATCATCATATTTTCAGCCAAAACATGAAAAATAGAGAGCCACTCTGCTGTATGGAAGCAGCTCATGTGTTTGATAGAATTCACATAATATGGCCAGCGGTTCATGAAGCAGCTGATGCACTTAAAAGATAAATAGATTAGTCTTGAAGATGCTGGGAGATCTGCTTCTCAAGGGTCTTTGTGGCACGGATGAAAACGGAATCATTATGTTTGAGCTGCTTCTGCTCATGTCAGTGACTCTCTCCTGCAGCCTGTCCACTGGTTATAAGAACCTGGTCACCGCTGGCAAATCATAGGCAGGGCCGGCCAGGCAAAGCCAAACTCCTGGTAAGCTTTATCGCCTTTGTCTGTGTTTCAGCTTCCGTGTCACAACTTGAGTTGGAAAATAATCTCTACTTATGATGTTGGGGGATGTATCTGTCTGTATGAGATGTGTATATGTGTGTGTTGGGAACATTTCTGAGTTTAGGGTACTTGTAAGTATTCTTTTTTGTTGTTTTAAAATTCTTATTCTAATTCTTATTCCTCCTCCTCCTCCTCCTCTTTTTCCTCTTCCTCTTCTTGGTTTTTGCTTCACATTGTTCTGTATCTATCTTTCTCTCTCCCTGTTTTGTAGTACCAGGGACTGAACCCAGGGTTTTGTGAATGTTAACAGTCACCCTACCACAGAGGAATACCCTCAGCCAAAGTATTTCTCTACAATTTCATTTCTACTAAAAAAAAAAAAAATGCCGATTTAAGACTCAAGACATTTTAAAAAAAAATTTAAATCTTGCACCTTTTTTGGAGACGGCAAAGTGGATTTTTTAAAAAGATGCAAATGGCATATCTAGACTTTCTAGGTATAGACACAATTGTTTTGCTCAGCACAGGATAGTGTTTCCATCCTTGTGAAGTACTTTAAGCTAATCCACTAGATTTGGAGAGCCTCATTTGCAGACAAACCTAAAAAGAATGATTATAAAATTTAGGTGAACCGATATACTATTTTTTCCCTTATTCACCTGGATCCATGTTTCTTTCCCTTCTCTCTCTGACTGTTTTGGTGACAATCATTCCCCCTTTTATACAGCACTATGTTCAAAGCACGCCTCCTGCTGCTCTGGGCTGCCCTGGTACTGACCAGCCATGTATATGGAGCCACACTGAGAAATGAAGACATGTGGAAGCCACTGAGCAACCCCAGAAACCGAGAACTGGTAAGAAGACACCCAGGGAACACTGGCTGAGGGGTGCAGCTAGCACCTCTCAAGAATTATAAGGAAGCAACCAAGGGTTGAGAGGATTCTCATTAGAACAAGACTAGATTTTGCTCTCCTGGTAGCTGGCTTTCTAATATTTCTCTAGCCAATTTGCATTTGTTTCTATAAGGAGAAACAAGTTTATATTAGTCGTGAGTTTATATATAGATAGCACATGGTATTTGTAAGTGATCTTATATACACACCAATGTTAGAGCATTGATTTCTAATACACATACAATATGAAAAGTGTATTGGGAGTTAAGTTCCATTATAGAGAGCTTACTAGCAATGCACAAGGACCTGGGTTTGGTCCCCAAAATAGCAGAAAAAGGGAGGGGGGAAAAGAGGAGATAGAGAAAGGAGAGCCAGAGAAAAATCACTTTTTGTAAGGCATATATTGAACTGATAATAAAATGGATTATTCACTACAGTATTTGCAAACGTATTTGCAGAAATTAGAAGTTGATCTTGTGCAGTTATCCATTTCAAGCATGCAGATATGTAGGAAATAGAATTCAAAAGATAAATAAAATACTCTTTAAAAAGTATGACCAGATCATGTTGACATGCCTATTTCAAATGCAGTTTTCCTAAAGAAAGAGATGTGAGCTAAACAATGTAGGCTTAAAGCAATCAAGGTTTTAGTGTTCTGGACAGCTTCTAGCTGCTCATTTGCTGAAGGGCGTGTGGAAACTAAGACAGGACAGTAACTGGGGTCTCCTCAGGCAGAGCAGAAAGGGGGCTGATGGCTCTAAAGTTTGTTTTCATCCCTGACCGTGATGCTCAGGGATGGTGCACTGTGATTATGTTGCCTGAAGTGCAACTTAATAGTTTATACCTTCCCTGAGTTGCCACCAAGAGTGCTGAATTGTCTGGTGAGAGCCAACATGTCAGAAAGCAGGCAGGGTCTCGAAAAAATGGGAGAAGCTAAATATAATATTAATTTTGTATCAATATACAAAGGTATAAGGCCATATTCAACAATCTGTCCTTTTTTCTTGATCTTTCCTATACTATGTCTATGTCCCATTTTTTCTCAAGTCTGTTCACTCCTACATAGGAGAGAAAGAAGGATACAGAAAAGAAAAAGAGAGAAGTCCCTGGCTCTAACCTCCAAAACCCATTTAACAAGACTATTTAACAGCTTGTAGTCTCTTCCCCTAAATAACAAAATTTTCTATTATCTATCAAATAACCAAGGGGTGGAACACCCTCCCCACCTTCTGGGGATGGGATGTTGTTCTCTTAAAATGACTTCCTGCTGATTTGGGATGTAGTAAACCTGTTTGGGGCCCAAATAAGAATGGAAAAATGGTTAAAAATGTTAATAGAATCATTTGATGTTCAGTCCTTTTGTGCTCAGCTATTTAGATGCCCTAAGAAGTTCGTAGACAGAAGCTGATCTTCAGGGCTTTACTGAAGTTCTCGCTGGAGCAGTCTGTGGATCTGAACGATCTTAGCGATTTTGAGTTGTTTTGGTTGCAGACTTTTGAGGAAACAGCTATTGAGGAAGTCTGCAAGGCTGGATGATCTGGGCCACTCGTCTTCTTTGGTGTCTGATCTGTTTTCTGCTGAGGTTTCCGTTGTCCAGTTGTCCCTGGGTTCCTTGAATGGATGCTTTAAATCTCCTGAAAGATAAGGACAGAGCCCTGCCCCAATCCTAACTCTGGGACAATTACCTTTTTTGGGGGGGTGTCAGGTAATATTTTTCCTGGAGCAAATTTGGTTTTTTGGCAATATGTCTAGGCAGCCACTGGTATGTCATTTCTTAGTTTTGGAAGCTGCAGGCCCTGCACTTCCTATATAATCACATATATTTATCCCTCTCAGGTCTCTGAGGTGGTTGAAGAACAGATAGCTAGAGTCTCATAGTTAAATTTTGAGTTGTTTAGGAATCAAGAGGGTGTTCTGGATCCAAGAAGATATTTTTAAAATTGTGAGGCAAGTTAGTATGAAAGCTGAATTAGATATAGAACTTTAAACTCATGGAGATGGTTAGATAGTAGAATGTTAAAGTCAGGTGCCAAATACATATGGACTGGACATTGGGAATGTATGCTAAGCCATATAACTCTCATAATTGTGGCCTATTTATTTCTGTTGTTTTGTATTGTATTTATAGTTATAAGAGAAAGAACCATTTGTTGGACTGAAAGGGAGAGCTGTTGGGAGGAAAAAGAAATACCTTAAACTAAAAAGAAAAAAAGGGTAGAGGATGGGGGGTTGAGGGGGAGGCGGATGGAAGGATAGGACTGGAGGGGGGAGTGGAGAGGAGGTTGTGATTGAGAGGTAACTTGAAGAAATAAAAAATAAATTATTAAAAAAATAAAAAGTAAAAAATAAATAAAATCCATTGATAAACAAAAATAAATAAAAGCCCCCATAGGCTCATATATTTGAATACTTGCTTCCCATTTAGAACATTTGGGAAGGATGGGAAGGTAGGGCCTCTTTGTAGCTGTGTCACTGGGAGTTTGATAGTTCAAAAAGCCTAACCGTTCCCAATTAGCTCTCTCTGCTTCATGTTTATGGAATCAGGATTGTAAGTTCTCATCTACTGCTCCAGAGCCAGGGCTGCATGCCTACTGCCATATTCTTCACCATGATGGTCATAGACTTACCCTCTGAACTGTAGGCCCCAAATAAACCTTTTCTGAAAAAAAAAAAAAAAAAAAAGAAAGAAATGGGAGAAGGTTAAGGCAGGTCTAGATTGTCAACTTTCTGCTTCTCGGGTTAGTATTTAAGTCACAGGTGGAAGAAGGGCAGAGAAGTGAACACTGGACTGCAAGCATTTGTATTTTTCATTTACATAAGGCATTGGGCATTTTCTTTGTCTTTTTAGTTTTTCAGAAGCCTTCAGGCCTACTTTAAGGGCAGAGGACTTGATCTTGGGAGCCTTCCAAATACCTTCTCCATGAATGAGGACCCCAGACCTCTCTCATTCCAGTCTGAACACATCGCTTCGGCATTTGCTGACTATGAGGAACAGAAAAACTCCCTCCCTAAGTCCCACAAAGGCTGAGCCCAGGTAAGTGCTGACCCTTCCTTTCCGGGGATCTGTCCAAGTACACAGCCCATGCAGTAGAGATTCAGAAAATATTTCTTAGACTTAAGTCCTCAGTTTTAATTATACATGTCACTATTAAATATTTAGATTTGGCTCAGGCATTTCATAGTCTGATTTTTAAAATAAATGATAGTAATGATGTTGAAGCCTGGCTTTCTAGAGATAAGAACATTAAAATCATAGAATTGTAAGTCTTGGGAGGATTTTAAAATTAATGAAATAGCACATACTCTTTCATATATTTTTTCAGATCTGATCATATAGATAAGTTATATAGAAAATTATATCTAAAGAAATATGCTAAACTGATCACTTAGAATAAATGGGAAAGTTAAAGGAGTAGTTCTTTGGGGGAAAAGCGTTGTGCATATCTTTGATTTTGAACTTCCCCACCTAGAAAAACAAGTTACAGTATTAGCAAACAAAGATGGTATGTTTCTTATAGGGAAACATTAAAAAATCTATTTATAGTTAAGATTTGAATTTCTTTTTTGTTTGCATTCTTTTCAAACAAATAGATAATGGTTTTAGAAGCAGCAGGTATGTTACATTCAAAACACTAAGATTCTAGCTTGTTTAGCTGAACAATAATGGCAACATGATCATAATTAAATGGTTCCCCATTCTTCCAGAACTACATGGATTCCTTGTGAGTTAGCAACCATTATTCTTTACTGCATTTGTGAAAGGCTTTCCATTATTAGTTTTGTTAAATATGATTGCTATTATAAAGAACATGGGGTTTACCATGTGGAATATGCACTTGAACGATGCTCTAAAATGAGAAAATAAAATAGAACAAACAGTGACATCAAGGACCTTCCCTTGATTGTTTTCTCACACAGAGTCTCTAGGGTATGGGACTCAAGACAAAGAGCAGTTATTCCTATTGTAATGCCAGCTCTGTAATGACAGCAATGTCACTACTTCACTACTAATCTCTAGCTCATAGGAAACCTCAGGGAAAACGAGACAAACATCCATGCCATGTGAATGATGGGCAGGAGATAAAGCACATAGGAAGTACTCAGCTTTGTAGAGGAAACTGTTGAAAACCAGACTTAGGATTTCCCATGTCTCTGAATGATGAGCTCTTCGTTCGACTATCTCTGGTGTTGGTTTGGGGGTCTTTGTGTTATCATGTGCTCTTTGCTGTCCTGGACTGCCAGCTCTCTCCTGCCACTCTCTTTTGCTTTTTCAGGTGGCCATGTTAAAGCTACAGAAGAGCTTTTCAGGCAAAAATTCAACTATGGCTGAAATCGTGTGTGTGTGTGTGTTTCCCTTCCATTTCAGTCAGTTTTTATAATTATTTATTCTACATTTCCAGATTTTACATGTAAACAGCTGGACCTTTGCAACATATGATACTGACATGCATATTTCAGGAGTATTTTTCCCTTTTATGACCATGATTACTGAGTGGGAGATTTCATGAATTTGAAGGAGATATAAAAATACCATGGGTGAAATAAAATGACAGTTTTCCCAATTAGATATTTTCTTGAAGCATGCTTTCAAATTATTTTATATATTTATTACCTATTATCAAGCAATATTTTTGTTTAAACAAGATGTGTTTACTTGTTACTACCGTATATTGAATGTAATAATCACTATTCAGACTTGTTTACTACAGTGTATCATTTGTAATAGTGAGTTAGAATTTGTTCTTTTTCCTCCTAAAAAGATGATACAGTCCTACTTTTACCATGTGCTTTTGAAAGACCTCAAGCTAGTGTTATAGTGAATGAGGGTGATGAATACCCAACTGGAGTTCAAGTAGACAACAAAGAGATTCTAGAAACTGCAAAGTCTTTGGGAGATGCTTTTATCCTGTGTTCAAAGATAAAACCTGCCTCATGTCAAATATCCCAGCTTCATCCTAGTCTTACTTTAAATACAAATCACTCAACAAGGGACACTAGCAAAAGGTGAATTCCTCCCTCCTCCAATCAAGCCACTCTCCTTGTCATAGCTCAAAGTGAGCTATTCCAATCCCCACATTTTCTTTTGACATGGATGCTTTTTCTGTCTGTGATTTTATGAATATTGGCAATATTTTCTGTGTGATCCAAGCAAGAAACATTGTATTAGAATTCACAGAGAAGTGTCTTGGTACCATTAGTCCATATATTTCAAAACAGCTTACTGTAGCTTCTTGTGGACTGTTGATGCTGAATATGAAGAATAAAATACTTGTGCAAGAACAAGTTCTGTGTCTGACCTAGTATGTTCTATTGCAGTTAGGGATATAGGTGCCTGTCTCTGGAGAGATATGGGGTGTTTGTGAACAGAAACCGTTCGGTGATTCATTTGTTGTTCTCCAGAACCTTAGCACTGTCTTCTGCCATGTAGCAAGTGTTCAATGGGTACTTGTTAAATTCAAACGTGTCCTCCATCCTTCACACAATACTCAACACAAAGCAAAAGCTGCTTTAGTGGACAAGATTATTATTCACCATTTAAAAATATAAACAATTACAACCCCTCTCCAAATATATAAGCAATTATTAATGAGTTACTACTCATTAAAGTACAAAAGCTTATTCAAGTAAATGGCTGGGAGAGGGGGGTTCTTCACTACTACAGAGTTTCCAAGTGGAACTAGAGACTCATTTTTCCCTTTCTCAGTATCACTTCTAATCTAGGTGAGTGCTTATTAATTCCAGAGTCCTCAAAACTAATGGGTACCCACAGGAGACTTTTAGCTATGAGCTTGTAAATCACAGGGCAGAGATATATACCCTTTGGCTTACAAATTCCTCCCCAGGGTATCTTTGTGTGTCCCATACAGGTTTTAATTTCATAAAGGTAGTGCTACTGACTGTTGGAGCAGGCTGTCTTCACATGTGATGTTTGCACACTTGTTCCTCAGACACCGCATGTTAGAACCTCCTTCAACTCTACCCTATCGTTTTGCTAGCCAGAACCTCTCCACACACAATTCTGAAGTTCACAAGAAAGAGAACAAGTACACAGGAGGTCCAGAGTTGAAGTGTTTCCTCTAATGGAAGCAAATGTACTTCAAGAGCCATAGGCTGTCAGGAGTCCTTTGGTTTATCTCTATGTAGATACTTGGCAGTCTTTCTACCCTGACTTTGAACCTCTTCAGTGAGAAATATATTTCCAGGATATGGCCTATGGCCCTCTGTTCTGAATCTAATGTAGTTAAGGGTTTCTGAGAGTGTTGAGTTTTGTTTTTTTCTTAATCCTACTTGCAAATACTACCTATCTATATTTTCATTAGTCCTGGCAGGCAATAAGACACTCAAACAGGGATAACTGACCCAATAATGCAAGTGTGCCAGGAAACACGACTCATATTCTCACTAGGTTCTTAACCCTGATTTACTGAAGGAGGCATGTAAATATGGGCCCAGGGCTGCAGGAAACTCTCCTTATTATTAGATTGCTAGGGGAAACAGGTCCAACTTTTGCCTCAGGGAAATAGTCTTTATTATAGTGATTAGAAAACAAATCTAGGCCAGGTGTGGTGGTGAACACCTTTGAACCCTGCATTCAGGAGGCAGAGGCAGGTGAAATATTTGAGAGTTCGAGGCCAGCCTGGTCTGCATAGTAAGTTCCAGGACAGTCAGGGATAGAGAGAGAGAGAGAGAGAGAGAGAGAGAGAGAGAGAGAGAGAGAGA
>CAJQZJ010010085.1:5239354-5267132 GCA_907164525.1 Lophiomys imhausi | reverse complement strand
GAGAGAGAGAGAGAGAGAGAGAGAGAGAGAGAGAGAGAGACCCTATCTAAAAAAAAGGAAAAAAACCTATAAGATGAAGTTCAGGAGGAAAGTCCCACAAGCTTTTGTAGATGAGTGAGAGACTCATGGAAAGATGGTCTCTTCAGGAGCATCACACTTCTTCATTCATCTTTTTCTAACAAGAGAAAGAATGGAGTCACCTCTCTGCACCCCTTTAATACAATTGTCATGGCATAAATTCAATGTTCTGCTTCCTTTAGAGTTTCCATTTCGAGTCTCAAAAAATCAGTCTGAAAGACCAAAATGTTTCTTCTTGGTATTTTCATTATTGCTGTAACAATTTGGCTTCATCTTAAGGTAATGTGACTGTCTCTGACTCACCAATGGACAAATCACTACAAGGAGGTAGGAAATGAAAAACAAGTTAAATTTGAAGATATTGTGACCTCTAAAACCTTCCATATCCTGGAGATAGTCCTTAGCAGAGCATGTCTCTTCGCACCTCTGTCCACAACTCCTCTCTTTAATATGTATTTGAATCTGTTGACTTGTTGTTCTCAGATTCCCAGCAGTCAACAATAACAGAAACTAGCCTAAGCACTTGGGTCTTAGGAGAGTGTTTTCTACATAATCACCCCTCACAATTTTTTCTCTTTCCCTCTTTGAGTTAGTCTGGAGACAGTCATAGATTCTTAGACACAGTTCTCCAACCTGCCTGAAGACCTCATGGGAGTAAACCTCATAGTGGTTTCTGGGGATTACATTAACACACTCCATGTGCTTATTTATGTTTTTATGCCTGTGTAGGACGCTGAGGATCCTTCCTCAGGAGAAACACAGTGATTCCCAACTGAGATAGTTTTCTGCCAACTGGCAGTCTTGTTCTTGTAGGTTCTTCCTTCTGATTCTGCCACCCTGCTACAGATCCCCTTCACCTGGATTATCATAAAGATGGTCAAAGATAGGCTTTCTGTAGCTTGTCTTTGAAGCCAGGACTATGTTGAGCTCAACTCCTTTGCCCAATCTTTCAAAGGCTCTTGTAGTTTCATTCAACTTGATTCACAAATGTGTTTTGAATGTCTGCTATTAGGTTAGTCAGGTTTATAATGACACATAAACTAATATTCCTAATGTTCTCAGTGTTTATAGGTACTGTCTCTAGAACAGGACAAAGAAATAGCTATAATACAAAATAAGATGCAAATCACAAGAGCTCCTGGGAGTTGAAAATAATATTCTCTCTTTCCCCCACCTGGCCCTTTTTCATATCACGTGTTCTATTACCCTCCCTGCACACCTCCCCTTTTCTTCTCTCATAAATTTCTAAGGATTATTTTGAGATATGTATGTAATATTTAAAACAGTAGACGCCCTATATGAGGAGTCTGAGTCCCTTTAAACGTTTGAATGTTTGGGACAGAAAAGTTGATCAGCGTCAGAGATTGAAACCCAGGCAAACATTCTGCCACTGAGTTGCATCCCCACATCAAAATTCTCCTTCAGCCACCAGGCCAAGCGAGGCTGGTGTCTGAAAGATGCCTTTGGATACTCTCCTGCCTACAGCAAGAGGCCCAGGGACCAGCCCGCCGGCGGAACTCGAGTGCACTGCCGCTGCGCGAGCCGGGGAGGTTTCTGGAGCGGACTCCGCGGCTCCGCAGAGCCTGAGAGTGTTGCAGTTTTCCGGGTCCGCTGCGCCGCTTCGGCTTCGCAGCCATGTCGGGGTTCAGCCCGGAGCTTATCGACTACCTGGAAGGGAAAATCTCCTTTGAAGAGTTCGAAAGGCGGAGAGAAGAGAGAAAGACCCGGGAGAAGAAAGTGAGCCGCTGGGCCCGGGTGCTCCTCTGTCTTGTTTTCCCGAAACAGCGGCGTGGGTTGCCTAGGGTGGGCCGGGACCCGGCAGCTTCTTCCTCACTCCCATTTTCACCCCACCCCGGTACTCAGCACCTCTAAAGACACCCCCCCCCCACCACCAAAAAGCTTGCCTCGGAGGGCGCTGACCTCCCCCGTAATAAGCGTTAATTGGATCATAGCCCAATGCTTTCCAGCTAAGCTGGAGCCAGTGTAGTCTGACTAGTTCCGAATCTGGTCTTGCCACTACGTTGTGGCACTGGTGTGCGCCACCACCATTCTCTAGGAACCAGGCCTTTTTTTTTTTTTTTTTTGAGGAGGCTCGGTGCTATAATTTTATCTTAAAGTGAACTTAATTGCCTGATAACGAGGACATCTCTTTGTTTTTCAGATTTTAATAAGTATTCAACCTTTAAATAGTTTCTCACTTATTGAAGACCAAGGGAACATAAAATCCATTGACTATTTTGAAGTTAGGTTTCTTACTTGATTCATGGACTTCTAAGCACCCTATCTTTTATTTAAAGTATTAGAATAATGAAATTAAGGTATTTAAAGTTATTCTCTACATATTTGCAAATGACTTACATAAACTAAACTTAAGGCTTAAGTACTCGGAGCTGGAGAGAGGGCTCAATGGTTAAGGGCCCTGGCTGTTCTTCCAAAGGACCCAGGTTCAAACACTAGCACCCACATAGCAGTTTGAAACTGTCTATAATGGCCGGTTGTGGTGGTGCAGGCCTTTTAATCCCAGCAATTGGGAGGCAAATGCTGGCAGATCTCTGTGATTTCAAGGCCAGCCTGGTCCACAGAGTGAGTTCCAGGGTAGCCAGGGCTACACAAAGAAATCCTTTCTCAAAACAAAACAACAACAACAAAAACAAACAAAATAAACAATAAACCCAAGACTTAAATACTCTGTTGCTTTGGAACTATTCAAATTTAGATTCCACATACCAATGCAACTATTATAATGATAAGGCAAATGCCCTATCCAAGGTCAAGAGAGTTAAATCTGTATTTATTTTTGGAACTGTTTAACCAATTTCTAATCACAGAGTGTTCAGGAAAAAGGAAAATCCCTCAAAGAAAACCCAGATGATTCTGAAGTTCCATCATCATCAGGAATTGACTCTATCAAATCCCGAGACAAAGAAGGCAATGAAGGTATGTTGATCCAATTGCTGCCGGCTTTAAATGTGATGAGCACTTAAGAAAAGCGATATAGTAACAACGTTATTTGTTTTTATTGTAATGATATTCTATTTTTGCTACCTGGTTTATCAGTGTTTGGTACATAGTAGCTGCTTAATATTTATTTTTTTAAACTGTTGAATAGCATAGTGGTTGTTTTGGTAGAGCTGCAGTGTTGTAAAGTTTAAAATTGATGGCAGCATTTGTTTAGGTCCTCTTTATTTTCACAACAGTACCAAGTTGTACAAATTTAGTTATGTGGATAGGATTTCACACACGTCATAGGTCTCTTGTTGTGCTACCTCACTCTAGCAGCCAGACTGTGCTGGTTTTAGTCAACTTGACAACCGCTGGAGGCACCTAGGAAGAGGGAGGGACCTCTTGGCTAGTAGGCATGTCCGTGGGGCATTTTCTTGATTAATGGTTGATGTGGGAGGGCCCAGCAGCCCAGCCCACTATGGGTGGTGCCACTCCTGGCCAGGTGGTCCTGAGTTTTATTAGAAAGCAGTCTTAGTAAGCGTTGGAAACCAAGCCAGTAAACAATATTCTTCAGGGTCTGTGCTTCAGTTCCTCCAGCTTCCTGCCTTGAGCTCCTGCCCTGGTCTTCCTGGCTAATGGACTGTAACCTTTAACCCACATATGCCCTTTCTTTCTTAAGTTGGTTTTGGTCATTGCTTTATCATTGCAACAGAAAGTAAACCAGAACAGAGCCCTTATTCTCATATCCAGATATTATATTTGGTTAGTACTTCCAGACTAATTGAACCCATCACAACCTAAATGATTTTCTAATGAGTATACATACTTATCAGTTTCCAGTGACTGATATATTTTTCTAATGAATCAGAATGCTCATCCTTACCATATCCATTTGCCCATATCAAATTACTTGGAATACTGGTGTCAATTCAAATGTAGCTTCGTGTTCAGGGGGCCTGGCTAGAGAACTAAACTGAATTCTTCTTTTGTGTTATAATTTTTTCTGAACAAGTAAGCATCTGCATAGAAAAACTCACACTTCGTTCCTAAGTTTCTGGACCATGTTGGAAAAAGAGGCAAGGGGACAGGATTGAGCTTAATTTCTTCCAGGCAAGTGGGGTAGGGAAGGGCTGAAGAAACCCTGACAACCTGTGGGTCCTTACTGATCTGCCCAAGGAAAGGTGGGCTCCTCAGTACACAGTCTTGGGTTCATTTACAGCAGCAGTACCACTGGGTTACTGCCAGCCTTATGGTTTGAGGCCATTAGGCCTTTCGTGGGGAAAAAAGGGGGTTAGAATAGGGTCAGTTGAGTCCATTTCTGGTGCATAAGAACTAGATGGCCTCAGCTGAAATGATCCCACCAATCCTTTAGAGGTGAGCCGCTCCCTGTTTCTTAGGAAGGACTGTCCTAGAACTCTTTGGAACCTCTTGGTAGTCTGAGCATATATTCAGAGTAGAAGAAAGGTCAGTTTTGAACAAGATGGCAGAATCTACAAATTGGAAAGATGAGGTCTCTAGAATCATGTTTTTTTCTTCTGTCATGTTTCTGAATACCAATTCACAAGGTCCTTTTCTACTTACCACACAGCCTGAGCCTTTTCATTTCATTTGTAGTTCATTATTGCTGATACATAAAACCACTCTTCTGTGATCCCAGCTATGGGAGGCTGTGGCAGATGGATCCCAGCTTCAAGACCATTCTTGGCCACAGAATGTCTCCAAGGCCAGCCTGAACTTAGTGAGACTGTCTCAAAAAGAAAAGGGGAGCTGAGGATATGACTTAGTGTAAAGTACTTACCTAGCAGAATGTGTGCAAGGCCTAGGTTCAATTCCTCTCTCTCTCTCTCTCTCTCTCTCTCTCTCTCTCTCTCTCTCTCTCTATATATATATATATATATATATATATATAAAGTCTTTTATCTAATAACCATGCCAAATAACAGTGTATTCTGACAGTTTGTAAGTATAGTCTTTTGGATTATATACAATATGATCATGTCTTCTATGAATAATGATAATTTTATTTCCTTTATTATGCATGTGTGCATATGCATGGGTGTGTGTGTGTGTGTGTGTGTGTGTGTGTGTGTGTGTGTGTACCCATGTATGCATGTGAGGAGGCCAGAAATGGTCTTTGAGTGTTTTCCTTTATCACACTCCAGGTTGTTTTTTGAGATAGTGTTTCTCACTGTTTTAGTCACTGTTCTATTGCTGTGAAGAGACACCATGACCACTGCAACTCATATAAAGGAAAGCATTTAATTGGGGGCTGGCTTACAGTTTCAGGGCTTAGTCCATTATTAGCATGGCTGGGAGCATGGTGGCATGCTGGCATGGTGCTGGAGAAGTATCTAAGAGCTACAGAGCTACATTCTGATCCTTAGGCAGAGAGAGAGAGAGAGAGAGAGAGAGAGAGAGAGAGAGAGACAATAGGCCTGGGGTGACAGACAGACAGACAGACAGACAGGCAGACAGACAGACAATAGGCCTGGGGTGAGCTTTTAAAACCTCAAAGCCTACCCCAGTGACACTTCCTCCAACAAGGCCATACCTCCTAATCCTTCTCAAATAGTGCCTCTTCCTGGTGGCAAATATATGAGCCTATGGGGCCCATTTTTATTTAAATAATATTCACTGAACATGGAGCTTACCAATATATCAGTTGCCCAACTGTCGATCTCCCAGGAACCTCCTGTCTTTAGCTTCACATCTCTTGGGTTTCAGTTAGAGGGTACCACACCACTAGGTCTTATACCTGTGCTTTGGAACTGAAAAAGAAAGAAAGAGATCTCCCTTTCTGCTTTTGCCTGTTACTGTATGTGCTTTTCATTTTGCTCTTCATTTTGCTTGTATATCCGGATGAGGTGCAAAGGGTGAATTACCGTCTTGCAGAGTAACATTCATGGCTTTGTGACAGCTTTCTTTTCTGTTTTTTTTGGGGGTGTTCATTTGCCATTTTACTTTCAAGTTTGTTGCTGTGGTAAGGAATTTGTACTCTATGAATTAGCAATTTTTTTTTGTTTTACTGATTGCCCACCCCCAACTTCATTGTATCCTCAGGAGAAACATCAGATGGAGTGAGTAAGTCAGTTCACAAAGTCTTTGCTTCCATGCTTGGAGAGACTGAAGACGATGAAGAGGAAGAGGAAGAAGAGGAGGAGGAGGAAGAAACAACTGAGCAACCCACCGCAGGCGATGTATTTGTGTTGGAGATGGTTCTCAACCGTGAAACCAAAAAAATGATGAAAGTAAGTTGTTATTTTAGTACTTACAAAAATGTATGAAGGTGACAGAGTCATTGAAAAGGAGGCTTTCAGTTGTACTTGGGAAGCAGCTCAGTGGTAAGAACAAAACTTGGAGGCAACCACTATCATTCATTTCTTTGTTTCTAAATTTAATTTTTATTTCATATATGTAATGTATTTCCATCATTCCTGCTCCATCTTCTCCAATCCCTCTTGTGCCGTCTCTGTGTCCTCCTCTAAAATCATGGTCTCTCTGTCTCTTTTTTTTTTTTGTTTTTACTTATTTTTCACTTTATTACTTTTTTTTGTAACAGTAAATACAATACAAAACGATAAGAACAATTAGGCCACAGTTATGAAAATTATAAGGTATAACATACATTCTCAATGTCCAGTCCATATGTATTTGGCAACTGATATTAATATTCTGTTATCTATCTCCATGAGTTTAAAGTTCTATACCTAACTCAATTTCCATCCTAACTTGCATTACCAACTTAAAAACATCTTCTTAGACCTAGAACACTCTTTTAATCCTAAACAACTTAAAACTTAACTGTGAGACTATAACTATCTAGTCTTCAACCACATCAGAGACCTGAGAAGGATAAATATATCTGAATAAACAAGAAATGCAGAGCAGGCAGCTTCCAAAACTAAGAAATGACAGACAACTAGCTGCCTGGACAGTTCCCAATTTCTCTCAGTATATTGGAGCATCTATCTTCAGCCTTTTGGCCCAGTATCTCTGACAGACATTAGTGTAAAGCAGGAGACTTGCCCACCCTGTCTTGGCAGAGCCAGGTCGTCGACGTACCTGCTTCTAAGCTTTGTCCTTTTCAGACAGCATTCTGTCTACAGTTGAAGCAAGGGCTTTTTCTTGCCCAGTGGCTAGCTTGCCACTAATGCAGCCATCTCCAAATGGAGATTCTTCAATGCTCATCATCTACTTTTAGTAGAATGGGGGATACTGTCAGGAGCTGACGTGTTTCACTATCAAATTAAATGCCATATTTTACAGATCTCTTGAGCTTTTGGAAGACCATCTATCTATCTCTATATATTTGAATAAGCAAATGTGGCTTGTTTCTTAGCAACTTGATTTCTGATTAACTTAGAAAACATCTCTGATACATTAAACTAATACCTAACAAAATTACAAGTTTGAATGACTGTTAGTTTGCATTTCTTAAGGCCTAGAACTTCACATTGGATTTTTAAGAATTACAAAGGTACAGTACTAAAAAGAGTTAACCTTTTGTATCAATATACAAAGATATAAGAGTAAATTCAATAATCTACTCCTTTTTCTTTATCATTCCTATATCATGTCTAAATCCCCCTTTTTATTATTCAAGTCTTTTCCTCCTACATAAGAGAGAAAGAAGGATAGAGAAAAGAAAAAGAGATAAATCCCTGGGTCTAACCTCTTAAACCTTATTTAACAAGACCATTTAACAACTTGTAACCAGTCCCCCTAAATGATGACAAACATCTATAACCCATCAAATGACCAAAAAAAATCACCCACCCCACCTTCTGGAGTGGGGTTTCGCTCTCTTAAAATTGCTTCCTGTTGATGTGGGACATAGGAAACCTTTTTGGGGGCCCAAATAAGAATGGAGAAATGGTTAAGCAAGTTAATAGTACCATTTGTTGTCCAATCTTTTTGTTCTCAGCTATTTAAATGTTCTGAGAAGTTTGTAGTCAGAACCTGAACTTTGGGTGGGAAAGTTCAGGGCTTTAAAGTCCTGGCTGGAACAGTCTGTGAGACTGGTCCATCTCAGCTAGCTGTTTTGAAGTTTTTCTGGTTGTAGATTTTTGAGGAAATAGCTATTGAGGCAGTCTGTGAGGCTGGATCATCTGGGCTACTTGTCTTCTTTGGTGTCTGGTCCCCTTTCTTCAGAAGTTTCAGTTGTCCAATTGTTCCTGAACTCTTTAGTTGGATGCTTTTAATCTGCTGGAAAGATAGGAAGAGAACCCTGCCCTAATCCTAACTCTGAGGTGTAACTTTTTTGGTAGGTAATATCTTTCCTAGAGCAAATTGGTTTTTTTGACTATAAAAAGTATTACCTTTCAATTGAGATTTTAAAAAATTCTTTTGAAATTTTGGAACTAAATATAACTTTAGGTGTATATATTTTGAGATCACAAAGGACATTTACTGTGAATTTCAGCTTGTCTTTTGCAAGCATCTTTTAAACTTAAATCCTTGTAAATCCTATGTGCCTGCCTCTGCCTCCCAAGTGTTGGTATCAAAGGCATGTGCCTCCCAATTGTTGGGATTAAAAGTGTGCACTATAACCCCTGGATCTAAGTTTGTCTATATTTGGAACTTACTCTGTGTCAGATTGGCCTTGAACTCAGAGATCTGCATGCTTCTGTCTCCAGTGTGTTGGGATTAAAAGTGTATGCCTCTCAAGTGTTGGGATTGATGGTGCGAACCATCATGACCCTGATCATTGTAATTCTGGAATTTAAAGACAACTAAAAAAACTAGCTATAGTGATCCACCTGTCTGTTGGGATTAAAGAGATGTGGGCTTAAAAAAAAAAAAAAAAGAGGTGGGCTAACACCACCCTGCCCAATATTTTATCTTAGATCCAAGTTACTTCAACTCTTAGAGATTTAGAAAACCAGTTTGAACTGTAGTAACTCTTAATTTACTCACATTTTAAATATCTTAACTGCATTTTTTAATACCAAACAACAAAATTATCCTTTACATATGAGAAGAAAACTTACAAGCTGATGTTCAAGAGGATGTGAGCTATGTGGCAACCTACAGCTTAACATTCTAACATGAAATTAAGACCATTTTTCTTTTCTTTTTGGTTTTTCAAGACAGGGTTTCTCTGAGTAACAGCCCTGGCTGTCCTGGAACTCACTCTGTAGACCTGAGTTCAGGTTGGCCCTGAACTCACAGAGATCCACTTGCCTCTCCCAAGTGCTGGGACCAAGGCATGCGCCACCATGCCTGGCCTATATTATTTTTTATTTTTATTATATTTTTTATGCTTAGTTAACGTTTTTTTAATTAATTTATTTTTTCAAGGTGCATCTCGATCGCAGTCCCCTCCCTCCTCCCCTCTCCTCCTCTTCCTCATCTACTTTCTCTTCTCCTCAGATGAGGTGGGCCCCCACATATCAAACTCCCTCAGTTCATACGTCACATAAGGCCCAAGGGCTTCCTCTTGTACTGGGGCTTGACATGGCAGCCCATCTAGGGTAATATGTTCCACTAACAAGCAACAGGGTCCATGACTCACTGCTGGGTGAAGTTTTTCTTAGGATAGTTATGGTAGGTTAGTTAGATAGGTCTGTTTGGGTCTGTGGGTTGTAGGATGGTTGTCCTATATGGTTAATATTCACTTATAAGAGAGTATATACCATATGTATCTTTCTGGGTCTGAGTCATTTCACTTAGGATAAGCTTTTATAGCTCCATTCATTTGTCTGCAGATTGTATGATTTTCTTGTTTCTGATAGTTGTGTAGTATTCCATTGTGTAAATGTACCACAGTTTTTTGTTTGTTTGTTTTTATCCATTCTTAAGTTGAAGGACATCTGGGTTGTTTCCAGTTTCTGGCTATTATGAATAAAGCAGCTAAAATCATGGTCTCTTAATTATTATTGTTATGTGTGTGTGGAGGGGGAGAATAAATATCTAAACACAATGTGCTGAATTCATTTATTCATATGTATATGTGTTTAGGGCTGATTGTTTGAGATTGGTATCTGATTCTCTCTTTCTCAGCAGTATTGATTGCCTGTAGCTTTTCACCTAGGGCTGGGCCCTGTGAGAGTTCCCTTATCCACACTGGCATGTCAGTTGGAACTGTCATTTTTATGGTATTACTTAGGTAACCATACTGTTGAGATTTCATGGGTGTATTTTTACTTTTGTATTTAGAAGACACTGTCTCTCAGCAGATGTCCTGGATCTCTGGCTTTAAAATTTTTCCACTCCCTTTCTGCAGTGTTCCCTGAGCCTTAGATACACGAGTTATGTTGTAGATTGCCAGTTGATTTCTGCATTTGGACCAGGTGTAGCTTTCTTGTAATCATTCCATCTGCTGTAAAAAGAAGCTTCTTTGATGATTAGTGAGAGCTACACTTACTGTGGACATAAGGATGAATATTTAGAACACAGAAGTTATACTGGTTTGGGAACATAAATTTGTCTCTAGGTTCCATGGCTTCACTATGAGTAGTTGCCCAAGTTTACAGTACCAGGCATGCATTTCCTTTTTGAATGGAGTAAGTCCAATAAGGTGGCTATTGGTTGCACCCAGTATATATAGTAGGTGGCGTTATTGCACTTTTAAGAGTGTCTTCCTGTTCTGGTCATGGTTGTCATTTCTAGGCTTTACAGCTGAGTATGACTGTTGATTGCCTTTCTCCTTTGCTAAAGGAGAAAACCTTTGGATATTAGTCAGTACTAGCTCTCTTCCTCCATCCTCTGTCTGAAGTGTGTTTTGTCTTCAGCAAGAGAGTCTTACTTTCAATTTCTAGTAGGCAACCAAGGGCCATGGCAATAGCCTATATTATTTTAAGGGAATAGGGGTTCTTTTGAAAACCATTGGTCAACAGCTTGAAGGAAAATTCTTATGCCTGGCATTGGAGTTTTTGTTAGGCAGATTGTCTCTCTTGGGGAAAGCATTATCACCCCCTAGTGGTGTAACTTCATTAAACACACACACACACACACACACACACACACACACACACACACACGCCCACACACACACACATATCTTAAGTAAACAAACTGCTATGATTCCCACGGCCTTTTCAAACATCTTTTGTATTACTTACCCCTCTTCTCCAGGTAAACCTTCCTCACCTGTTTTTCTATTCCCCTTTTGTAGTACCTTGCCTGTTATTCCCATTTCTAGATGTGACATCTCTCCCCTCCTGCCCGGTGAACTTTCTGTTCCTGTAGTTACTTCAGGTTATATGCTCAATCTGAAGATTTGGAGCTAGGATCCATAAATAAGAGAGAACATGTGATGTTTGTCTTTCTGGGTTTGGGTTACCTCACTCAACATAATAGTTTCTAGTTTCATTCATTTACCTGTGTATGTCATGATTTTATTTTTCTTTATAGCTAATAGTATTCCATAGTGCATATACACTACATTTTCATTATTAATTCATCTGTTCAAGGACATTTATGTTATTGTCTACCAGGAATTATCTGTGGAATAGGATGTCCTTTGGGCATATGCCAAGGAGTGGTATAGCAGAGTTATACTCTAGATTTATTTTTAGGTTTTTTTGATGATTCTTCACACTGATTCCAAGAGTGGCTAGACCAGTTTGCAGTTCTACCAACAGTGAAATGTCTTGCCCCCACTCCTTTCCCATCCTTGCCAACATTTGCTATCTGTTGGTTTGATTTTGCCATTCTGATTAGCGTAAGATAAAATCTCAAAGTTGTTTTAATTTGCATTTCTCTAATTGATAAGGATGATGAGATATTTCTTAGCTACTTTTATTTCTTTTGAGAACTCTGTTCAAATTTCAAACCCATTTTTAATTGAGTCTTTTTTTTTTTCTTGACTGTTTTTTGAGTTCTTTATATATTCTGGATGTTAGTCCTCTGTCAGATGTGTAGTTGACAGAGAGTCTCTTCCACTCCATTGGATTCCTTATCATGTGGTTAATTGTTTCCCATACAGATTGCTTTAGTTTCAGGAGGTCCCACTTATCACTTGTTGGCCTTAATTCCTGGAAATGGAGTCCTGTTCAGTAAGTCCTTTCCAGCACCTATCATGCAGGGTACTGCCTCCTCTTTCTTCTAGCAGTTTCAGTGTTAGGTTTCATGTTGAAGTCTTTGAACCATTTGGAGGTAATTTTTGTGTATGGTGGTAGGTTTGGGTTTAATTGTATTCTTCTATTTTCTGAGCATCTTTTGTTAAAGGTACTATCTTTTCTCCAGTATATATTTTTGGCATCTTTGTTAACTATCTGGAGCTGTGGTCTGTGTACTCATGGTGGGTCTTCTATTTTGTTTTTTGATTTTGTTTTTTTTTAGGTTTTTTGAGACAGGGTTTCTCTGTATTTCTGGTTGTCCTGGAACTCACTCTGTAGACCAGACTGCCCTTGAACTCACAGAGATCTGCCTGCTTCTGCCTCCCAAGTGCTGGGATTAAAGGCGTGCACCACTGCTCCCAGCGGGTCTCCTGTTTTGTGTAGTTGGTCTACATGTCTGTTTTATGTCATACATACTGTTTTTATTATTATAACTGTAATATAGCTTGAAATCTGGAACGCTAATCTGCAAAAAAAAAAAAATTACGTTGGGTGCCATTTGTAGAAATAGTTAATTAAATTGTTTACTAGTATTTAGATTATTGTTAATTGGTTCAGCAGCTGTTAATCTTTAAGCAGCCATTATAAATGAGTACACACAGACACCATGTGGATTTTAATAAGTCTTGGCCTGAATTGAGCAATCTTGGCCCACCTAAGCTAGCTCTTAATTCTATTACCCAAATATGACCCCATATGTACATACGTCCCCTTGGACTGCTATTCTCCACGATATGGCGATGTTCCTGGCCATGTGGAATGAGGTTCTTTTTCCTAATCCACGGTGTGTGTTGTCCTCCTTCCTGCTCCTGGCTGGAATACATGAATCCTCTGTCTAAAGCACAGGCTTCCTGTTCTAATCTCAGGAAGTCCCACATTCCTATACTCTTTCTGCCCAGCTAATTGGCCATAAGCGACTTTTATTAACCAATCAAGAGAATGCCTCAGAAGGGGCAGTAACCAGATCTCAGCATTGAAATCAGCCTATCAGAAGCAATATTAGACCTTCCCTCAACACTAATCCCTCTAGCATTGTGCTTTTTGCTCAGGATTGCTTTGGCTATCTGGTATTTTGTGGGTCCATATCTGTTTTTAGGATTTTTTTTTCTATTTCTGTGAAGAATGTTTTGGGTATTTTGATTAAATCTGTAAGTTGCCTTTGGTAGAACGGTCATTTTTAGAATATTTTGACACTTCATGAGTTGGAGTTTCTTCCTTAGTCTCCAGAGATTCAAAGCTTCATTGTAGTGGTCTTTTTACTACCTTAGTTAGATGTATTTCTAGACATTTTCTTTTCTTTGAGGCTCTTGTGAATTATGTCAAGTTTTAGTGTGCTTTGTGTAATTAGACTTAATTATTAAGGCATCACAATTATGAATATCTAGTGTATCTAGTTCTGACTGTAAAAGATGAAGAAGTTTTAGAGAGACGTTTCCGTTATGTTTTATATGTATGTTTGGAATTGAAAACTGAACTTCCTTAATCCCCATGTTGTTTTCCTTCTATACAGGAGAAGAGACCTCGGAGTAAACTTCCCAGAGCCCTGAGAGGTCTCATGGGTGAAGCTAATATTCGCTTTGCTCGAGGAGAGCATGAAGAGGCGATATTGATGTGCATGGAAATCATAAGACAAGGTGTTTTCTTCGGGGACTTGTTGATGATAATAGTAGTTAAATGGGTGACTTTTTAAACAAATGGGGAAGCATTTGATTGTGTTATTTATAAAATACATTCAGAAATGGGAGGTGACTATAGTAATAGCAACCTGCCACCTTTACAGCATTGATCTTTTCAAGTCAGCCAGGTTATCCGTTTATCCATGGGCCTCTCTTGTGTTGTGGGTTGAATCTATACCTTTCTGCACTCTGGGCAAGTGATCTACCAACTGAGCTACATCCTCAGCGCTGTTAGGTTTTTTTTCTTTTTTAATGGTGAGTATATTATGTTAAAGTTAATTGAAGAACATTATAATAAATTTCAGAATTTTTGATATTTTATTGCTTTTTGTTCCATTTTCTAGAATAGGCCATGTTAAATTAATCTGTCTTTTGGTAAAGATACATTCAAGCCTGTCATTTTCTCTCTCATTGGCACATCTTAGATTTGTGAAGGACGTCTTCAGCAGTGATTGTGACCAATGCTTTATCACATGACTTTTCTGGTTTCTCTAGTTGCCCTGCAGAGTGTCTTGGGTAGTTGTTATACAACTAATGTTTTCTTTTAGTATCATGATATTACCTTTTAGTTAGAGTTGAACCTTTTTGAGGTCTTACTATAATTTCCAGAATTATTCATTATGGTAATTTGTACTACTTTATTTACCCAGCCCATTAGAAACTAAGATTAATTAACTAAGCATTTCTTTAGGATATATTGCTTGGTTCTTGTTTTCCAATATTTATTTCAGCTTATAACTATTTATTTTGGGAAATATTCTTTGAAAAGTCTCCAGCAGTTTTTGAGATTTTTTTCCCCATAAATAATATTTTAGAAATACAGATTAACTGTTACATTTGACATCCCTGACTAAGGTGCTGTTTGGGTACTCTGTGTGCGTCTATCCTCTATGATGCAGGAGCTTGAAATAGTGAAAGTTCAGCCCCACATTAGATGCTTCCTGGGGTGAAGTTGCCAAGTTTTTAGGCCATATCTGGCATTAGTAAGAAAAGATTTTCATAAGGAAGGTGTGGTAGAAAGTAGGGTTTATTTGAAATTATATTTTGTTAAAAGAAAATAATGCTTTAAAAATGACGTTGGGCATGATGGTGCTTGGTTTTCATTTCTAGAGCTAGGGAGGCTAGGGGGATGTCAGATTTGTGACCAGCCTGGTCTACATAGTAAGTTTGAGGTCAGCCTGAGCTAGGTAACAAGAGACCATAGCCAAAATAAATAAGTAATAAATGGCTACAAGTGTTTGAAAACAAAGAAAATATAATAATGTTTTGTATTATTCAAAGTTATGTTGAATAGTTTCTATAATTCTGTTGGAATGATTTAGAATTCAGGTATTTTTAGAAAAGAATATCTATAGTATGAACTATAGTATCAATACCAGCTTAAGCCTGTTCCTTTATCCAGTGGAAATATATTTGTTATTTTTTATTATTGTAGCTCCTTTGGCTTATGAGCCATTCTCAACACTTGCCATGATATACGAGGATCAAGGTGACATGGAGAAATCATTGCAGTTTGAGTTGATTGCTGCACATTTAAACCCCAGTGACACAGAAGAATGGGTTAGGCTGGCAGAAATGTCTCTGGAACAAGATAATATTAAGCAGGCTATTTTTTGCTATACAAAAGGTAATGACGTTGTTCTTGTGTAGATGGGAAGAGTTATTTTTCTTGTTTTATTTTATTAGGTGTTACATGAGGGGGTCACTAATGCATTTATTCTTTTGGGTTATGTTGTTAGCCCAAGTGTATTTGTTTCTTTTTCCTTTTTTAAAAATTAATGTTTTTTTGAGAATTTTATACATGAGAACTGTATCTATCACTCCTGCCTTCCCTCTCCCCTCCAGTTCTTCAGTTTCTCTCATGTCACCATCCCAATTCATGCCTCTTTATTGTATGTATGTCTGTGTACAGAAAGGTGTGTGTATACACATATAAGCATGCACATATATATATATATATAATACACACATGCACGCACACATGCATGCACATGGCTAACGACCTGGGATAGGACAGTGCCTCCTCCTCCCTGGAAGAGGCTAATTCTCCTTCTCTCAGTACCTGTTGATCCCCGAGATCTTCTAGGGTGGGACCATGTGAAATCTTCCTTGTCCATATTCACTTATCAGCTAGTGTTGTCATTATGCTGGTCTTGCTCAGGCAGCCATATTGCTAAGGGCTCATAGGTGCATTTTCCATGTCATATCAGGGTATACTGTCTCTCACAGCAGGCGTGGAGGTCCTCTGGCTCTATAATCCTTCCACCTTATCTTCTGTGATTTCCCCTGAGGCTCAGGTATAGAGATGCATTGCAGAACTATTAGTTACATAATAGGTTGTTTCTTGCCTTTGTTGGGTTCTGCTGCTAGCTCGAATGTACTTGTTTATTGTAGTCTGTTATGGACAAGCTATATATGGCATAAAGCTGAAGCCCTCTGTTCTCATATTTATTTGTGACTTACTTTATATTGTGTTGAATGTAGCTGAACAGTACTTTAGATTTCCCACTGAACTCGGTGTTGCTTTCAGGCTGATAAGTTTTGTGACTTGAGTGACCAAATGAGGGTTAGTGTAGAAAATCAGTCTGGTCTTAGATCAAGCCCAATCAAGAATTCTTGTAAAGATATATTCCAGAATAATTTTCTTGTTTCCAATGGGAAACTGTTACATTTTTTGGTAAATATGTAATTTTTTTATTTCTGTTTTTTTCTTTCTAGCTCTTAAATATGAACCTACTAATGTCCGTTACCTGTGGGAGAGGTCAAGCCTGTATGAACAAATGGGTGATCATAAAATGGCCATGGATGGCTACCGGCGTATTTTAAATCTTTTGTCTCCATCTGATGGAGAACGCTTTATGCAGTTGGCTAGAGATATGGCAAAGTAAGTTTGAGGTGAAATATATGTACATATATACCTTTACTAGTCATTTTGCAAATCAAAGCTATTTGAAATAGAATATACTTTGAATTGAGGTCCAAAGAAAAGTTTTGTCTTCTGTGTTTTGCCCAATATAGCGTTTTTGTTTTTTTTAATTTAGTGCTTTTTGGTTTCCAAGTCAACTGTGTGATTATTGAGAAAGTTTTGTACATAAGTTTGCACTTACAGTGCTTAGAAGCTTAGAACTGAGGCATGGTCCTCAAGGACGTTACATTGGCAGGTTGCTGTAACTTAGTTGAAGTTCTATTTATTTGTGATTTTTTTAATGTCTTTTTTTTGCAGATGTGTCAATGAAATCTTTGTAATGTGGACTATTCTATAATCATCTTGACTCAGTACTAAAATAGTATGTCAGGTTACATGTTGCTGTCACAGGCTTTCTTTAGAATACTCCCTATGGCCTTTACTTCTCTGATACGTTATACAGCAGAACAAAGCACGAAGCATTTGGCTTAGAGATGTTTTCTGCTGTCCTTTGTGTTTGAAGAGCACAGTGTAGCATTTCATCCTGAGTTACCTGTCTTGATTTTGGCATATTAGTATTATTGCGCTAATTCTATGATGCTCTTGTATTCTGATGCTCTTAAGCTGTGAACAGCCCCTCACCCTCTCAGGACAGCTATATAGGAACAGCAGATACAGTTTTATAAGTTTAGTTGATGGCTGATGATGTGGCCTGAGCACTGGTGGCCTTCCCAGATCACCTGCAGGTAATCTGCAGCCACACTGTGACTAGTCTCTCACAGACCTGAGGAGTCATGAGGTGCTTGTGAAGGTTAGTCTGTTTTCACATGTATTGAATTGTATGTGAAGAGTGGCAGTGGCCAGTTGATTCGTTAGACTTAGCTTTGGTCATTTGTCCTCCAGGAATATTTGCTGAGTATATCTTACATTAGCATTGTACAAGGAACCAGGATGACCACTGTCAAGCAACTATTAAAAGCTTTCTGCCCTCATGGAGCTTATAGTCCCATGAGGGGAGATAGGTAGTAAGCAAATAACCGCTAGATACTTAATATATCACACTGATAAGTGATGAAGACAAACAGGAAAAAGTTATAGAAGCACAAAGTATAGAGGATGTTATTTTAAGAACAGGGTTAGCGAAGGACTCGGTTCCCTGCCTTCTGGTGGCATTGGCTGAAGGGAGCCAGTGCTTATGCAGAGGACATGATATGTTCAGGGAACAAGATGGAAGCTGATGCATTAACGGAAGCAGCAGTGAGCTTTCCGAGGAGCACAGCAGAAGCCTTCGTCAGGCATCGTTGGCTTTTGCTCTAAATGAGTTTGGAAGCCACTGAAGGGTTTGAGTAGAAAAGGGACATGATCTGACTTAAATTTGAAGTGCATCAATTTTGATTACTCTTTTGAGCAAAAATGGAAGAGTGGTAAGGGCAGAAACAGGAGGACTAGTTAGAAAATTATTCAAATGATAGTTGGGAGAGAAATCATAGCTTGATCAGGGCAGAAATAGCAGGAGGTAGTAAGAGGTAATCGGATTCTCGGTGTAACTTAAAGTTCATCTAAAAATTGATGTGTGTATATGAGGAGTGTGTGTGTGTGTGCGTACATGCATGTGTACAGGCTTGTGCATGTGTGCTCATGTATGTGAGAGGAAAGGAAGAGAAGATGGTCAAAGAAAGCTCTAAGTAAGGACTGACTCGGTTACTCCAGCAGTTAGACGCTAGGGCAAAAGAGAGGAGATGAAAAGAACATGCCAGTGCAGGGAAGAAACGAAGAACACGGTACTGTAGACTAACTGAACTGAGGCCCTTCAGCGAGGTGGGGTCGTCATCCATGTGAAGCATTACAGGGAGTCCCATGGAGACTTGGCGGTGAGGGCTAGCTACCTGGAGGTCTTTGACAGAATGGTAACATTCGCAGTGATGGGCCTACATCAATTGCTTTTAGCTACTTAGTCCTTAATCCAAAGAATTGAAAGTAAGGGTGTACACAGTAGCAAGAAAACTTTATTCCAAAGCGAAATAGTAATAGTAGTAATAATAACAATACAGATCAGAAAGAAACTGCAGGCCACACGAGTGAGAAAGTATTCAGCCCCCTCCCCCCTAGTCATTCCCTTTGGGGTTCAAGAGAAGGAGTTTGGTCGCTAAAGGCCATAGTTTGGCTGCTCTCTATTTGGACTAGTGGATTAGGTCATGTGTTCACTTTCTCACTGTGCATCTAATTTCAGTCACATGCACACCTGGTTATGCATAAGGCTAACATGGTAAATAGGGACTCTCTCTAAATATGTCCGTGAAGACTGTGGCCTTATGGAATGCGCACGCACCCACTTGTATACAGGAGGCAGAGGTGTAGCACGGGGAGGAGGACCTGGGCCTGAACCATTTTATATACCATGTGGTTCACTGGTTTTCCTTGTTTGTAAAAGAAGGTTGTTGTGAATACTGGAGAAGAATATGGTTTCTAAGCCTTTTAAAATTTGGTAAATGTGGAAGATGGGCCTGCCAGGTGGCAGGCACTATCCAGTCAGCTTAACAGTCGGCGCCAATGGACATCTTTTTTGCTGCAATGATTGAGAACTCAGTATCAGTAACCAGTGACCATTCATAGTTCTTTTAGCAACATTGTCATTGTCAAAGGAGCTAAGGGATAGCCCTAGAGATGAAGAAATGAGCAGGGAGAGACTTTTCACTTGTGTTTACTGGAGCGGCAGGGTCGGGGTGTTAGAGTCATTTGATGAAGGGCTGTATGTGCGTGCTAGTTTACTTCTGCAGTCCACTGAACACTACACAGCCTGCTGACAGGGTGTGATTCTGTTCTTTGGGCTAACATCTTTTCCTCAAGTACCCTTTTAACAAAGTAAGGTAAGTCATATTTGTAGTTGCTGTGTGTATTTCTGAATTTAAAGATTAGTGTTACTATATTTTAAGTGGACTTAACTAGAAAATATTGCTGGCTGTCCTCACCTTTACTACAGCAGTGCTAGGCTGTGTTACAGCCGTAGCTTATAATACAGGCAAAGTGTCAGTGGGTACTGTTGCCATATCTACTGTAGAAACCTTTTCCTCCCCTGATATCAACCTTCCCTCTTTCTCTTGGTAGCACCTGATACAAGCCTATCACTGACAAGTTTGAAAATTTATAAGTATAGTGTGTTGTATATTTTGGAATTCAGAGCAATATATACTTTTTTGTAATTGAAGTTAAGAAGAACAAGAAAACAACTGTATTACTTTAAATTTAAAAAACTTCCCAAGAAAAAGTAAAATTACACAAAGCTAGACTATCTTTAATTGCATGTCATTCACAAATGAAGTATTTTAAGTAATTAAAAATACAAATCAAGGAAGAGCGCAGGCTGGATCAGCCGTTCTATTCTTCTTCCCTGGATACATGGGGAAATTGAACCAGTCTATGTTTGCTTGTTATCATGGGAGGAGAAACGGATCCCAGAAGAACTCCTGCTGATTTTTATGTTTTGAATGAGTTGGAAGTAGCTTTTGGATCTGCAATACTTGAAATAACGACATTGGCAATACATTGTGAAACTGGATATTTTCCTTTGTATCATCTCCGATCGAGATTTTATATTTCACAAATAGGGCGTTTTTTTTTTTTCACTATTGAAAAGTCTAAAATTGCTGGGCGTGGTGGCGCACACCTTTAATCCCAGCACTCGGGAGGCAGAGGCAGGTGGATCTCTGTGAGTTCAAGGCCAGCCTGGTCTACAAAGTCCAGAACAACAAGAAATACATAGAGAAACCCTGTCTCGAAAAAAACAAAGAATAAAAAAATAAATAAAATAAATTTAATCAAATTCTTGGGTTAAGGGATATAGCTCATTGCTAGTATGCTTGTCTAGCATGTACAAGATAAGATCCTGGGTTTGATCTCAGCACTAAGCAAAACAAAACCAACAACGAAAGTCCAGGTTCTTGGCTCAGGCCCAGCAGCTTATTTAACAAGAGTATATACCTTGTGCACATTTCACTTCCAAGTGAAGTCTCATCAGTTTTCCCATTTCAAATTTGGGCTATTTAAGCATTTTTACTTTTCTAACAAAGACATCATGAAGACGATAATGTCTTTTGTAATATTACCTTGAATTACTGATCATTTCTTTCATGTCATTTGTCTCTGCACTTCTCACTGCATGGTTCCCATTATCTTCTGCTTTGGGTGGACCTGTTGGTGCTGTGTGTAAGAGCTCTTCCATTCTTCATTGTTGTTCTTTTTTAGTAAAACCAACAGAAAACAATGAATCAGATTAACACCGATAGCCCTGACATCACCAGGAGTTTACCGTTACCATGTCCTGTCAGGTTTGACCATGGGTGAGATCTATGTCATGAATAGGTAGGCCGGCTGGGCTTTGAAATCCTCATTAATCACTTTGAATTTTCCACAGAGCAGAAGGCTCACTTCCAACATAGGACCATCTGACCTAAGGGCCCTGAGTCTTTGTGCCCACTGTCCACCCAACACATCACATGCTGCTAGGGGTTGAGCTCAGGGTTTTCCAACAGACTGCTACTGACCTCAAAGCTCTGGTCTCTCTCTCTCTCTCTCTCCTTCCTTCCTTCCTTCCTTCCTTCTTTTTCTCTCTCTCCTTCCTTCCTTCCTTCTTTCTCTCCCCCCCCCCTCTCTCTCCCCCTCCCCCTCCCCCTCCCTCCTTTCTTTCATTTTTATTTTTCAAGATGAGGTTTCTCTGTATAACAGTCCTGACTGTCCTGGACTTGCTTTGTGGACCAGGCTGGCCTGAAACTCACAGAGATCCACCTGCCTCTGCCTTCCGAGTGCTGGGACTAAAGATTAGGCATCAGCCACTATGCCCGGCTTCTGGCATTTCTTACCATAGTATGTGCTTTCACTTCATACCAGTTTGTCTTGGAAAATGGATTGACTGTGACTCGTGTATGCTCTTGTTTTTACATGCTCATGTAAATGTGTGTGTGCACATGGAGGTCAGCCTTGGGTGGTATTTCTCAGGACCTATCTACCTTTTCTTTTTGAGACAGTGTCCCATCTGGAACCTGAGATTTTAGGCTGGCTGCCAGTGAGCCCCAGGATTCGCCTGTGTCTGTCTCTAGCACCCATCAACATGCTTGGCTTTTTACTTGGGTTCTGGGGCTCAAACTTGGGACCTCAGGCTGACATCGAAAATACTAACCCTGTGAACCTCTTCAGCCCTTTGGCTCCATTTTTGCCTCCTTTGACTTCTTTATGATGTTTGGGTTTGAACCCAGGCCCTCTCGTGTGCTAGGCTCTTCTACCACTAATGCACATCTCCAGCCTCTTTTGTAGGTACTTATTCTACCCTCTTAGTGGTGCTCTGAGAGTGAAGGTGCTACTGTCATTTTAAAGAGCTTCCTCTTTCTAAGTTCTTAGATCACTTGTTACCTAAGCAAGACACTTGAGATTTGTAATCAGAATTAACTATGCGTTCACTTACCATTTCCTTTGTTTTAGGAGTTACTATGAAGCCAATGACAGTACTTCAGCTATAAACATAATTGAAGAAGCCTTCTCAAAACACCAAGGCTTAGTCTCCATGGAGGATGTTAACATAGCAGCTGAATTATATATTTCCAACAAGCAGTATGACAAAGCTTTGGAGGTAGGAATGATCGTTTGTGGCTCCTTTAGGTTTAAAAGCTGTGCTTGTCTTCCAGAAATGCTTAGAAATTAGCATCTTGTCATTTTAATTATATAAATTACATATTTAAACTGTGGAAATAGTAGATTTCTAGATTCTGTGGTAATTCTTTGTGAAATATAAATGATATCGGCACTATAGAACCTAAGTGTGTCTACGCTTACTGGTAGTAGGACTCACTAGAACTCTTTCTGTTGGAGAAAGTAGGTAGGTTTGCAGTCAGACTGATCTTTGGTTTTAGTCAACATGATATAATAATGTTAACATTTCCCAGTTAGAATTCCTTATTTCAGACGAGATCGGGCGCATTCAGGGTGGTATGGCCGTAGACAGAATTCCTTATTTCAAAAGGACTATTCTTTTTGAAATGCCATTTTTTGTTTTAAAGACTATTTGAAATATTCACAAAAAGATTTATATATATATACATATATATATATATAAAACTTTCATTTCTCTTTTTTTACCTTTTTTCTTTTTTTTTTAGGTAATTACAGATTTTTCTGGAATTGTCCTAGAAAAGGAAACTTTGGAAGAAGGCACCTCCGAGGAGAATAAAGGTTGTAGTTAAGTTCGTGGAGGAGCACGTGCATAGCCCTCTCTTGTTAGATGCAGAGTCCTGAGGCAGTAAAGCTCTCACAGCATGTCTACAGCAGGATGCTAGTGTTCTTACAGCGTTTAAGTAGTCTTTCTTTTTTTGTGATGCTAGGGCTCAAACCCAGAGCCTTGTGCATGAAGTATATGAACTCTACACTGAGACATATTGCTAGCACTTGATTTATAAGCAATTTTTAAAAATGTTTGGAGTTTTTAAAATTTATTACCATGCCCATTTGGACTTGCTATTTCTCTTTGGGCCTTCTTCCTTCTCACTTACTTTTGTAAGTGACTGTCTCTTTTTGAAATAGGATCTCACTAACATGGAACTTACCATTTAACCCAAGTTGTACTCATGGCAATCCTCCTGCCTCAGCCTTCAAATTGCTGGGATTGCAGATATTCATCACTATATTCAGCTCCCTATTTTATTTTTAGAGGAAAACAGAGTGAGTTACTGAGTAGATTAGAACCTTAGGCTTTCCTAAAAGGGCTTTAATGATCTACTACTTTAGTATAATTAAAAGGGCTTTAATTATCTACTATCTACTCAATTATCTACTTTAATGATCTACTATTATAAAATTTACTTAGAACTTTGTAGTTACATAAAAAGTAGAAACTGGTATGCTTATCCTACCCTGTTTTTTCTTTCTTTTTTTTTTTGTTTTGTTTTTTGAGACAGGGTATCTCTGTGTAACAGAGCCCTGGGTGTCCTGGACTCATTCTGTAGACCAGGCTGGCCTTGAATGCAGAGATCGCCTGCCTTTGCCTCCTGAGTGCTGGGACTGAAGGTCTGCGCCACCACTCCTGGCTATCCTACCCTGTTTGAAAGGTGCCTTGGCAGGTTTCCTTCCAGCTCTTGCCTGACCTTTGAACTATATTCATTAACCTATTCTATGAAAGTGTTAACTTGTATGACTTCCTCTGAGTTGTAACAAAATTTGTCATTTTTTTGGGTCATCGTATGTGTCCTTTCTTCTGTGACAGTTGCTGTGTAGTATTTTCATCCTTATTTTGAGAGGAATTTGATGGGAGTTCCAGGAAATGAGTTGATGCTGAGTGCTGTCTAATTCAAATAGCTTCCTTCCTGACCTGTTTTTATGCTTAATGATTCTATCATTCCATCCTTTGAGTTCTCCAAAACAGAAATGTCTAAAACAGAATCCATCTTACTGTGAAAGAGCAATTCACTTAACTAAATCGATTTGTACTAATCTATAAAAGCAAGATAAGGATCAGATAAATACTGAAGTGGGAAGTTGTGGGAATGGAAACCTAGTTCAGTACAAGTTCCTTTAAGAGACCTGCTGGTTGTATGGGGAATGGGTATATGACAGTGACTTTTCTGCCTCAAGGAAGTAGGACAGGGATGATAAATTTAAATAGAATATATAATCTTTACTCTTTAGAAGCCATGGGTGAGACAGTTTCTGTAGTAAGTGCTGTTCGGGGAAAACAGGAGGTGGTACAGTGAGGTCAGGTGTGGGGTGCTGTACATTCTGAGCAGATCTCAGTCTGCCGCTTTGTGCTTCAGTGAGGTGCATGGGGTGGGGAGCCGCTAAAGGCTCTTTTTTAGTTTCATTCGTGTCACATGGCCTCAGTTAGAACTGAGACCTAACTAAGTTATTTTACAGCCATACTTTATTTCCTCCTCCCTCTCTCTCCCTCGCTCCTTTCCTTCCTTCCTTTCTGTTTCTGAGACAGGTTCCTCTTGCTAGCTTCAAACTCAAAATCTTGCTGCCTCTGGCTTCTAAGGGCCAGGATTATGTCACCATGCCTAGGTTAGCCATTATATTTGGTGTAGAATTTTTTTCTTCTACAAATATTTTGGCTAGGTTTGGTGGTGTTTACCTGTAACCACAGCCCTCTGGAGGCTGAGGCAGGAGAACTGCAGATTCAGGCCAGCTGCACAGTGAAACCCTGTCTGGAAAAATTAGACTTGTTTCAAAATTATTGAAGTCCTGTGTCTTGAAAATATTAACTACAGAGCTCTGTTCATATTTTAATTGTTAATATAAGCAGTCATTTTTACCATTTGGTATATTTCACTATTTCATTGATTCTGTTTTCTTTACATTCTCATTGATTTAGCATATCTAGGATCAGGCAACATTTAAAAATAAATCAGAGACATGTCTAAGTGGCATTTTTAGTAATGCAGACAGTTCTCCAAGTAATGATTTCACAGTTTCTTAATAGTGCAGCATCAGTACACATCCAATAGAAGCCACCTGTTGAATTTTGATGTTTTCCTAGATCAGTACTAACCTCTCATCTTGGGAACTGACTATAGTGCTCAGTCAGCCCCTAGTTATGAGGGGAGACAAGATTCTCTCTAGTGGACTGTATCACCAAATCTCTAGGTTGGGTACATTAAATGTCTTTAAAGTCATGATATTCTCAATTTAGGATGGGTTTATTAGACCATAACTTTATCTTAAATAAAAAAGATGTGTATAAAATAATGGTTCATGGTAGGGCTAGAGAAATGGCTTAGTAAAGAGCTTGCTGTACAAATGTTAGGCCTTGAGTTTTTCATTAGAAGTTATATGTTAAAAGCTGGGAATTGTGGCAGTGTGTATTTGTAATTCTAGTACTTGGGAGGCAGGAGCAGGTGGGTCCTTGGGAACTGACAGTCATCCTGTCTGAATTGGCAAGCCCTAGCAGTGAGGGACCCCTATCAGAAACAAGGTAATGAATGGCTCTTGAGAATGGCACTTGTAGTCATCCTTCAGCTCTGTGGCAAGTGCATGAGTGCACACGATAATGATAAGACTGAAAAGTATGGCATTTTAGGACTGAGAAAATAACTTTATTGATGATACATACTGGATGAGATTAAAACATTCCCAGAACGAGCAAAGATTGTTTTCACATGCATTTTATTTGTTTTGTTTTTTCAAGACAGGGTTTCACTGTATAGCCTTGGAACTCACTCTGTAGACCAGGCTGGCTTCGAATTCTGCCCCTCCTGAGTGCTGAGGTTAAAAGCATGTGCAACCACACCCAGATTTTTCACATGCATTTTATTTATTTTATTTTAATGTTTATTACTTCAGGTTACATCTCCATCACAGTATTCTCTTTCCACCCCTCCCACTCCTGCCCTCCCACTCTTTACCCCCTATCCCTTCCAACCCATTCCTCCGGAGTGGAGTGTCCCTACATATCAGTCCCCCACCCCAGTTCAGCAGTTATGAGGGCCAAGTGCCTCCTCATAAATCGGGGGCCTACAAGGCAGCACCACTAGGGCAAAGTGTCTCATGGACAGAAAACAAAGTCTATGTTCCTGTTCCCTTTGGTGCATTGGCTGTAGCATAGTTATTCTGTACTATATGACTAAAATCTGATTATAGGTGAAGAATAGATGCCATGTGCATTTTTCTGAGTCTGGGTTAGCTCACTCAGGATGAGCTTCTCTAGTTCCATCCATTTGGCTGCAAATTGCATGATTTCGTTGTTTTTGATAGCTGAGTAGTATTCCATTGTGTAGATGGACCACAGTTTTTTTTATTCATTCCTTGGTTGAGGGAAATCTGGGTTGTTTTCAGTTTCTAGCTATTACAAATAAGGCTGCTATCAACATAGATGAGGAAATGTCCTTGTGGTTTGGTGAGGAATCATTTGGATGTATACCCAGAAATGTTATGGCTGGGTCTTGAGGTAGAGCTTTTCCAAGTTTTCTAAGATATCGCCAGACTGACCTCCATAGTGGTTGCACAAGCCTGCACTCCCACCAGCAGTGGAGGAGGGTTCCCCTTTCTCCACACCCTCACCAGCATGTGCTGTCATTTGAGCTTTTGACCTTAGCCATTCTGACAGGTGTGAGATGGAATCTCAGAGTCATCTTGAGTTGCATTTCTCTGATGATTAAAGATGCTGAGCATTTCTTCAAGTGTTTCTCAGCTATTATAGATTCCTCCCTTGTGAATTCTCGGTTTAGCTCTGTTCCCCATTTTTTGTTTGGATTATTTGGTTTCTTGGCACTTAATTTCTTGAGTTCTTTGTAAATTTTGGATATTAGCCCTTTGTTAGATGTGGGGTTGGTGAAGATCTTTTCCCAATCTGTAAGTTGCTGTTTTCACATGCCTTTTAAAAGAGAACATTTGTTGGTAGATTAGGTGTTGCTGTTGATGCTAAGATTTCTCAGTTTTTGTGAATATGAAAGACCATTACCATGGGAGTGCAGGAGAGGAAGGCCTGGAGTTCAGTATGCAGCCAGGGCCTGAGTGCTGGCGCTACAGGCTTTGTCATTTTAGTTTTATTTGTTGCTGGGGATCAAATCCAGTGCTCTGTGAATGCTGGGGAGGCACTCTAGAGTCAAGTTACATCATTTTATTGAGTGTTTGTTGTTTTTCTTTTAAATACAGTCTCTTGTAGTCCAGACTTGCCTTAAACATTCGAGGCAGCTAAGTATGACCTTGAACTCCTGATCTTTCCAAGTGCTTAAATTACAGGCATGTGATACCATGCCAAGGGTTTTTTGTTGTTGTTTTGTTTTGTTTTTTTTTTTTTTTAAAGATAAGCTCTTGGGTAGCACAGGCTACCCTAGAATTAGAAATCCTCCTGTTTCTCTGCCTCTATCTCTGGGATGAAATGGACATGTTCCGTATCTGGCAAGACAAGCCTTTTTGAAAGATGTTATGATAAATCAAGGATATGCAGTATGGCTGACTATGTGCTTTCTCTCAGGCACATGAACAAAACACCTTCCTTCCTACTGACTGACGAGTGGTCCGCCTGTGTCAGTGCTTTAGTCAGGCAGCAGCAGTCTGCTCGAATGAGTCACACCACCGTGTGCTTTAGAAGACACCTGCACAGCAGTCTGCTCGAATGAGTCACACCACCGTGTGCT
>CAJQZJ010010085.1:5200955-5239344 GCA_907164525.1 Lophiomys imhausi | reverse complement strand
TAGATGACACCTGCACAGCAGTCTGCTCGAATGAGTCACACCACCGTCTGTGCTTTAGATGACACCTGCAGTTTCATTCCCAGGGTTTTCTAAGTGCTCTGCTTATCTTTTAGATAAACTTGATCCACATTCTGCCTTATCTAGTGTTGAGATTGTAGCCATGAAGAACTATCCTTTGCAAGTGTCTGGAATCTCTTGATTTGAGACAGGCATCTTGTAGTCAACAGAAAGTTGACTTTTATTTTGCAATTTGATCTTGAAACCAAGGTAGTTAGTTGATATGTCTGTACTGAGTATATCCTTAGTAAGTGTATTTCATTAAATAGTTATTTGGGCTGCTATATCAAGATACTTTAGATTCGATGGTCTATAAATCGAAGTTTACAGAGGCTTGGAAGTCTAGGAGCAAGGCAGCACAGATTTGATGTGGTATTGTCTTGCTGTGAGAACACAGAGACCCTTAGACCTCATTCTCAGGACATGAGTCCTCTTTATGAGGGCAGAGCTCTTGTGACCAGATCGTCTTCCAGAGACTTCACTTCGTAATGCTATTATATGCTTACCGTGTGTTGGGGACTAGGTTCCAGTGTGTGAAGGTTAGGGGATGTGAACATTCAGACCCTGTTGAACAATAGGCCAAATTGCTAGTATTTTGAGTACAGAGCCCTTATCTAAATAGAATCTTATTTTAGAAGTCATAGAGCTCATTACAGTGACCATATTGGTTAGTCCTTTGTAAGTAAGTGAACACAGAAACAATCTACAGAAGGAATATACTGTAGGTACTGACTTGGTATGTGTCCTCAGGGAGCAGAGACCATGAGTGAGCAAAATTTCATGGTTGAAAAATTGTGTTGGATAATTATCAAAGTTAAATTTGTGTTTCCAGCTGCTATCAGGGAGTTCACTGTTAACAGTCTCCTATTGAAACCATATTCCTATGACTTGGTAAACTTAGACTATCAGTAAATGGCAAATTCTGTAAAACATGATATTACTTAATTTTAGGTAACCCACATTTGATTCTGTCACTAAAGGCAAATCACTAATATTGTATACCGTTTTATGAAATGGAAACAAACTGATTTGTAATTTAATGTGCAAAATATGAATTAAATGTAGATTAGAATTCCTTTAATTTCCCAGAATGTTAAAAGTCATCTTGGTATAATGAAGTTTTAGACAGCAGAAAAGTATTGAAGCTTTGGAATACAAGAATTTAAAGAGAGATTTTTATATATTCTAGTCAGTTTTATCTTTTAAATCCTGTGTAATCTGGTAAAGGATTTGGAAATGTGTGTTAAGTTGATCTTAGGAAAAGAATAGGATAGTACCAATAGAACACAGATTGAAGGAGCTAAGAAGCTGCCAATAGAGTTGACCAGAATGAGCACTGACTGGGATCTTCACCTGAGCTGTTGGAAACAGGGTCTTGTGTACAGGCTGGGGTTGCCTTCGCCTGCTTTACATCCTGAGCTCGCTCATAGGAATATCTTATCTGATGGTCCCTCAGCTGCTGAGACCGTTACCTGCTCTATACCTGACAGCGTGCCAATAGATATCACGGTGAAGCTGATGGTCTGCCTGGTACATCTCAATATCCTCGAGCCACTAAATGTAAGTAGCACCGAGAACTGCACCTATGTAAGACTTAAGACCCTTCCCAGTAAGTCCATAATGTCACATAACTAGACATTGTAACCCAGCCTTAGATTTTTACATTTCTTAATAATGGGGAGGAGGGCGCAGTGAGCTTCGAGTTATTTACATAGGAATGACTCATAAAAACAAATTGTTTTGGAATTTAATTTTTTTTTAAGTGAGAACAATCCAAAGATCAAAAGTTGTGTTTCGCTTTTAGATGTCTATAATTCTTATAGCTACTCTGTTTTCTGACTTTGGAACACGTATTTCATTGAATTAAAAAACATGTATTGAGCATCTGCTTTGTTGACATTAGGATAAGGTAAAACAAATTCATCCCTTCACAGATCTTTTGTGCTGAAACATTAAGTACATTCATAAAATATGTAAGTTATTATAGAAGACCAGTGTCTTATGTCTCCTGGTGAAAAGGACTAAGACCTGTGGGTGGCCCTTAGGCCATAAAAATAAGGACACCAGAGCCTTTTAATATTACAGTGCTTAGGCCTTAGCTGGGCAGACGCTCAACCAGCTCATCTAAGTTAACCTCATCACCTGGCCCCATCCAGCCACGTGGCTGGCTATACCTTCCAGGCCTGTAGTCAAGTCAGTCTCCTCCCAGGTCTCCTGGTGAAAAGGCCCTTCCTCTTTCTTCTTCCCAGAGTTCCTCTCCCAGGAAGTCCCGCCTTCCACTTCTCTCTACCCAGCTACAGGCTTGTCAGCAACTTTTATTATCCAATCAGGGATAATTGAGGAGCATCCTCATACCACATGGATACAGGAGCTGGTTTCATAACAATGCCTGTGGCAGAGAGATAACCAATCTCAGGACACTGAATCAGCATCTGAGAACAATGCACAAGACCCTTCTCCAACAAGTTAGTAGTTGGTGAAAAGTGATCTGAAGAAAAACAAAGAATATACAGACTGTAGGGATGGGAGAAAGTTCTAAGTTTTTAGTAGGGGAGTCACCTGGGGAGGTGACGTTTGGGTAAGAACTGAGGGAATAGCTTTTGAAAACATGAGCAAGCACATGGAGCTAAAGGTACAAGCTTACTGGACTTTTTTTTTTTTTCCAAGATGGAGTTTCTCTGTGTAACTCTGGCTGTCTTGGACTCACTGTGTAGACCAGGCTGGCCTTGAACTTGAATCTACCTGCCTCTGCCTTCCTGAGTGCTGGGATTACAGAGGGATAGGCCCACACAGTGATAAATAATGAGTACAGAAATGATGGAAATATGAGTCTTTTTAATACAGAAATGAGCAGAAAATTGATCATTTAAGCTGCTTTTGTTAGACCTTTTATTTATGTTTCTTTTTGGCTTTTGTCATGTAGCTGATAAGTAGATGTGGTTGTCTGTAATGAACGTCTGACCTCTGGTTTGTATTTGGAGTCTAGCCTCTCTTGACAACACTGGTGGAGCAGAACCCTGAAGACATGGGAGACCTCTATCTTGACGTTGCTGAAGCTTTTCTGGATGTTGGTGAATATAACTCTGCCCTTCCCTTGCTCAGTGCACTGGTTTGCTCTGAGAGATATAACCTTGCTGTGGTTTGGCTTCGGCATGCAGGTAATGCTTTTGTTGTGGAAGAGAAACAGTTTTAATAATACAGTTAGGGAAGAGTTTATGTTCCTAACAGAGTAGCCATTATAACATAGTAGAATATCGATGCAAGTATTTTTGGTTTCGCCATTCTTGTAAAGTTACTATTTAAGTTGTCTTGCTAGACGGCTACGTGCCTGCCCTTACATGTTAATATCCTTGAGGCTCTTCACTGAAGGGATGTTAGGATCCTGATGTAACTGACATTAAGATACTTAAGATCAAAGCCACATAGCTGGGCGGTGGTGGCACACGCCTTTAATCCCAGCACTTGGGAGGCAGAGGCAGGCGGATCTCTGTGAGTTCGAGGCCATCCTGGTCCACAAAGCAAGTTCAGGACAGCCAGAGCTGTTACACAGAGAAACCCTGTCTCGGAAAAAAAAAAGGATCAAAGCCACAGTGTTCTGTAGAGGACAGGACATTCACCTAATGATGTTGACCTTGCTGCAGACAACTAGGGTGATAACGTAGAAACACTGACGTGCCCTTAAATACCCATCTTTTACGTGTCATACCGTACATTGTAGAACTGCATTATCAGAGAGGGTAAAATTAAAGACTTTTTATGAATGTGTATTTAATGGTTTTTTTGATAGAAAATAGCTAATGTGCTTTTCAGTGCTGTTTGAGCCACACATGGTCAAAATTAACCTTTTATTAGTCATTTTTTATTATTATTTAAGTTCATGGTAGTCTGAAAACAAATAATTCAGAATAAAGAAGATAGCGTAAGAAAGCAACCAGTGGGCATGGTGACACAAGCCTTTAATCCCAGCACTCGGGAGGCAGAGGCAGGCTATTCTCTGTGAGTTCAAGGTCAGCCTGGTCTCCAGAGAGACTTCCAGGAAAGCCAGGGCTACACAGAGAAACCCTGTCTTGAAAAATGAAAAAAAAAAAGAAAGCACCAAATCTCTTAGACATATAAAAACATTTAATAGGATGTCATAAATAAAAGATATTTATTAAAGCTGGGCCTGGTGGGGCACACCTGGGAAACAAAAGCAAGCGGATCCTTGTGAGTTCACGGCCAGCCTGGTCTACATATAGTGAGCTCTAGGCCAGTCAGTCCTACATAGGAAAGAAACCCTGTTTCAAACAGACAAAACAAAAAAATCCAGAGGAAAACAAAAAAGGCAGAACAGTTTTTGTTTAAAACACTATAATTTCAGAAAGTTGTAAAACTTATTTGAGAGAAGAAAGTCCTCTGTAGTTAGAGAAGAACTAATTGACATGTTGGCAGTAGCACACATCACAGTAGGATCTAGGAAAATTCATTTTATCATTAAAAGAACATTTTTTGTGTTGTTTAGAAGACTAGACATGAATATAAATATAACACCGCTCTAAAAAGTCACCCTTGTGGGATTTGTAGAGAGGAACAGTTGAGGGTGAACAGAGGTAGCACTGGAACTGTGGCTCTGTGGTCATCAGTAGACACTTACAAATCTCTTTTCATTATGATTCAGATTCTGACTATTACTGTTTCCATTTTGAATCCGTGTAGCTTGAAATTAATGAATTGCAGTAGTCAACTGAATTGCAAACCTGAAAGCCAATAGCTGTGACATAACATGAAATAATTAACTGTGAAAATAATAAGAAATGCCATTTTGATGATCCATTCACATTAGCATTTTAATTTGCTTTCAAGAGTTAGCCTAATGTAGTAGCCAGGAGACATTTGAGGAAACAATTTGAAGCAAAATGTTTAGGACAGGAGGTCATTGCAGTGGAAAGGGACGTGGGGAAAGATTTAGCTTGGTGCTGGGGATGCTAGAAAGAAAAGAAGAAAGCAGAGCATGTTTCCTAGTTCAAATGATAAAATTGAGTGGTTGATGGAGAAATAGAGGAATTACTTCTGAGGACTCACTTTGAGGGGTGGGTGGGATAATGGGAGGTAGTTGATATTGGAGAGATACAAAATTGGGGAGCCCAGTAACAATGTAGAGAAGTGGATATGTGGCAGTACTGAGAGGTGAGAACTGGAGAGTTGCCTCTACATGGGCTCATGATCCACGTGGGAGGAAGGAGCTAGCTTGCAGTTTCCAAGTTAGAATAAGCCAGTACACTAGCTTTTAGAAAATACTGATTTTAAAATATGTAGACAGTTAATACTTTCAACAACCACTGTGCCATAATAAGCATGTCTGTGGATTAAGCTGGGTCTCCCAGTCATAAACTCTGGTACATTAAGCTGTTTCCTGTCGTATGACCAGAGTGTACATTTGGAAACAAGCCCTCTGTTAGTACGGTTAAATAATTATTTTGATTATTACAAAACATTCAAAATGCCAGTGAAGACATGGAGAATGCTTGAAACGTAGTACTAAGTGAATAAGACACACCAGATTGAATATAGACATTGATTATAGCTTTATAGTAGGTTAATTCTGATGGGGCGAGGCTGGGAATCTAGCTCATCACAGAATGCATACCTTTAATGCGTAAGGTTCTGGATTTGATCTCTAGCAACCACTAGGAAAAAAGATCTGTGGACTGATCAATTAATAGAGAATAGAAAGTTGCTTTTTTTATGTTGCTCTAATATTTCCTTAAAATAGGAAAATAGTGCCAGGTGAACCAGTATAAACTGGTACTCCAGGCTTGGGAGGCTGGTGTTAGAGGACTGCAAATTAGTGAGACTCTGTCCCAAATGCAAAATAAATTACTAACTAAATTTGAGAAGGGATAGTTCTGTGCAGTTTGCAACTTGAGAGTTAACCAGCTCTTAACATTTTAGAGTGTTTGAAGGCCTTGGGCTACATGGAGCGCGCTGCCGAGAGCTACAGTAAAGTGGTTGAGCTGGCCCCGCTGCATCTGGACGCCAGGATCTCACTCTCTACCCTTCAACAGCAGCTGGGCCGCCCCGAGAAAGCTCTGGAGGCTCTGGAGCCCATGTATGACCCGGACACCTTAGCCCAGGATGCAAATGCTGCACAGCAGGTAGGCCACACCACATCGCATGGGCCCTTCTCTGGGTAGAGTGTATTCTAGAACTTTCTCCTCGCCTCACACAGCTTTAGAGCATTTATTTGCCTCAGGTTTCTACAACTATAGCTAAAGTTTCTGTTTAGTGTGTTAAATTTAGTGCAAGTTTCTTGTTTGCTTTGACATGTTGTGTGTGCCGGTTAGTATGAGTATGAGCGCGTGTTTGGAGGTCAGAGGCAGACACTGAGTATCTTTCTGAGTTTCCCTCCACTTGCATTTATTTATTTACTCAGACAGTCTCTCACAGAACTTGAAGCTCATCACTATAGCTGGCCAATGAGCTCCAGGGACATCTCTGTGCCCCCAGGGCTGGGAAAAGCCTGTCGCCTTGCTTGTATCTGGGCTCTGGGAGTCAAAGTTCAGGTCTTCAGACTTGCGTGGCAGGCCATTTTTGTAGCCTCCAAATTGAGTAGTTTTGAAAAGCAATTTAGTCCTAAGCTTTAATCATTTTTTATTAGATATATATTTTAGGTTCTAAGGTGCGATTTTAATTATTATTATAAAAATAATTTTTTAAAAGCAAAAGTTCATAGAGTTCGGTTTCTTAAAAAAAAAAACCTTATTTCCCCAAATAAAACCATTATAGCAAAGACATTTTATGACTCATTGTCATGTGCTTGTTTATTTAGGAACTGAAGTTACTGCTTCATCGTTCTACTCTATTATTTTCACAAGGCAAAATGTATGGTTATCTGGATACCTTGCTAACCATGCTGGCCATGCTTTTAAAGGTAAGTAGTGTCTTTGTATTAGCCTTGCTTATTTTTAAAATGTCTAAATTTTGATTTGAACACAATATAGCTTTGTAATTGCTCCTTTGTATTAAACTCAAACATTTAAAAGTAAAAGGCAGATAAATGCAGAAAACCTAGAAATTAGTTATCTCTGACTGGAAATTTTTTTATAACACTGGATCCATTCCAGGGTGTGGCACATGCTAGGCAGGTACTCTGCTATTGAACTATAACTCATCCCCAAGATTGAACATGCTACATAGTAATATAAGCTTGATTATAGAAAAAAGGGAAATGAAATCTTAAGTCTACTTATTTTGAAATATGAGGATGGTATCACCAGGTATTAGCTGTATAGACAGTAGTATGCATTAAGATGGATCATATTGCAGAACTGTTGAGCAGGTCTACATTCATTCTCAGTCTGTTGTGCAGGGCAGTGGCCTGCATTCACTCTCCCTCTCCTGACATCATAGTTGATGAGAACTGTATCCTTAGTGACTGAGATTCCTTTGATAAGAAAAAAATAAGTCAATTAAAAAAAAAGAAAAAGAAAAAAAATAAGTCATTCTCCTCTTAGGCATTGAACACAGAGAAGTTGGCTGGGGAGCCCTCAGCGTCGTGCAGTGCTCACGGTTCGTGAGTTTCACTGCATGAATTATTGACTAATAAGAAGCTTCTCTCTCTTTCTCCAGGTTGCGATGAATAGAGCTCAGGTTTGTTTGATATCCAGCTCCAAATCTGGAGAAAGGCATCTCTACCTTATTAAAGTGTCAAGAGATAAAATATCAGACAATAATGAGCAAGAAACATCAAACTATGATGCAAAAGGTAATTGCTTCCTGCGCCTTATGTAAAACTTGGCTGAATTGAAAAGGATTGCTTTAGTAATTCCTGATAATAATCTAAGTTAAATGAACATTGTAATCTAAATATGTCAGATATAGCCAACTCATTTAATGTTAAAAGGCTTAACTAAATACCTTTAAAAAATTTAAAGGAAAATACCCATTGGATCTTTTTTTGAAAACAAAGTAAAACAACTTTCACCTTTTAAAAAGAAAATGAATTTGTGAAGATTAGATGTCAGTACAGATTATATGCCCAGTTACTTCAGTTACATAGATTTTGTTCTTACTTTTTTTTTTTTGACAAATATAGCAGTCACAGAAAAATCCCTGAAAATAAACTGCTGTGACCCACTCTAAGTCACAGGACTTTAGCAGGCATCTAGTCTGGGCTGAGAAAGCATTGGAGCTATTTGAGTGAGGTTGTGTTCAAGGGAGGGCCCGTGGAAGTGAGACTGGGGTGTCAGTGTGGCAAAGGTCCCTCTGCGGCAGCGGCGGCATTAGGAGATGCAGCAAGTGCTTGTTAAGCTGTTGGGAAGGCACTGGAACCCAAGGACGACCGAGCCAGCAGCACTCCGCCGCCTGTGATCTAGCTGTCCATGGCCGAAGAGCCTCTTCATGGGTTCTGGGTTTATTCTGGCAGCTTCTCCTTTATGGCATGTGGTTTGGACCATGTTTCCCTAACTTATTTTTCTCCATATAAACCTGCCTTTGTCCTTCCTCATTTTAGATCTCTTGGTATTTCTTGAGTTGGCAAGGTTACTGATTTCATTTTAGCCGAGATGGAATCAGATTGGCTGCATGAGCTAAGCTTCTTTATGTTACATGCAGCTCTGTAGGGCCGGGAGCGACCCCAGGGCCTTGCACATGTTAAGCTGTTCCACCTGGAGATCCATCTCTATCCCACATGCAACTCTACTCTTACATTTTCACATAAAATTTTATGGTGTGTTATTCATTCCTATATTTGAAAAATGTATAATATTCCATTGGATAGCAATTAATTTATTGTCATTTCTTTATATTTTGGTATATGAATAGTAATGTAGAGTAAGTATGTTCATAATATAGATCTATCCATGCTTTGATTGTTTAAGGTAGATTACTGGTGTCTCAGAAAATACAACTCTTTTTGCCTTTCTTTCCTTTTCTCATTCTCTTCCTTTCTCCCTCCCTCCATTTTTTTCTCATTTGGTGCTAGGGACCGATGAACTGAGGAACTTACACATGCTAGGCAAGCACTCTGCTAATGAGTCACTAGCCCAAGACTTTTCTTCCCTCCCTTCCTTTTCCCTTTCCTGTCCATTTCCTCCCCCCTCCCCTGTGTGCTCTCTCTCTCTCCCTCCCTCCCTCTTCCTCTAAATTGTTTTGGCTTGTCTTGAAATTGCTATGTAGCCCAGACTGACCTTAAACTCTTAGCATCCTCCCACTGAATTATCCTGAGTACTGAGATTTACAGGTGTCTGGTTTGCTATTTTTAATGTAATTTTTTTTGTTTTGTTTTGGTTTTTGGTTTTTTGAGACAGGGTTTCTCTGTGTAACAGCTCTGGCTGTCCTGGACTCTCTTTGTAGAACAGGCTGACCTCAAATTCACAGAGATCCCGTCTCTGCCTCCCAAGTGCTGGGACTAAAGTCGTGCGCTACCACGCCCAGCCTAATGTAATTTTTAAAGGAGGCTTCTTATGGAGAAATTAAAAGGATGTTAAAAGAAAAGTGAGATTTTTAAGGCAGAGAAAAGAAAATTGAGATTAGAAAAAGACCAAGAAAACCCAAATATGTAAAGTGTGGGATTGAATCCCTTTCTAGACATCAGAAGGCTGTGTGCATGCAAGAAGTCCATGCCATCATCAGTGGAGAGGAGACTTGTGCACCCTAGAGCAGCATGTATCTGAGCCAAGACGAGGGCAAGTGGGATCCATTTGACTTTGTGGTGACAAGTCAGAATGGGAGTTAACTGCAGTGCTAGGGTGTTGTGTGAAGGACACAGGTTTGAAGCAGTCTGCACCGCAGCTGCTCACTTCTCATCTCTGTCAGGCTATCAACAGGAATGTAGGACAAAGGCTGTGATGGCTGTCTGCACTCATCTACGTGTTTCTTTTACAGTACTGCTATTCTGGAACAAACGGTGTCCTGACTGGTTCCACTTGTCTCATTTTAGCAATATTTGCTGTACTCACAAGTGTCTTGCCAAAAGATGACTGGTGGAGCCTTCTCTTAAAGGCCATATACACCTTGAGCGATTTATCCCGATTCGGAGAAGCTGAGCTGCTTGTAGACTCTTCACTGGAGTACTACTCATTTTATGATGACAGACAGAAACGCAAAGAGCTGGAGTACTTCGGTCTGTCTGCTGCGATTCTGGACAAGAATTTCAGAAAGGCATATGACTATATCAGGTCCTAAATAATATTTCAGAAATACTCTGTGTGTGTGTGTGTGTGTGTGTGTGTGTGTGTGTGTGTGTGTGTGTGTGTGTGTGTGTTTGTGTACCACTGTGCAGGAGCCCATGTTGCTCAGCAGAGGGCATCAGATCCCTGGAACTGGACTTACATGAGGCTGTAAGCCACCATGTAGGTGCTGAGAGCTGGATCTTCCGCAAAAGAAGATGGTGCTCTTAACCACTGAGCCATCTCTCAGCCCCTTCAGCCACATCTTAATTATGTTCTCTGTCAGCATGTGTGCATTTACTTGACTTGGGTCCTCACCATCAAGAATTAATAAACTGCTTTGCTTTTAACCATCCTGTGGCCTCCTGGCTCAGTTGACTGATGAGTCTTTTTTTTTTTTTTCTGAGACAGCATTTCTCTGTGTATCTATTTCTGGCTGTCCTGGACTCACGCTGTAGACCAGGCTAGCCTTGAACTCACAGAGTTCTGCCAGAATGCTGGGATTAAAAATGTGAGCCACCATGCTTGGCAGACTGGTGATTCTTTTTTTTTTTTTAGAAGTCAAAATATATTTAATTTTCAAATACATGTTAGAACCTTCAGCAAGTTTGTGCATCTCCTCAGACACTCACAAAAAAAAAAAATCCCCATTTAATCCATAGTCTTTCAGTTATTTGTAGTCAGACTGGTGATTCTTATGGGATGAACTCTAGAGCTGGACTTCTTAGGTTCAGGTCCCCACCCTCACACTTCCAGGTTATGCGATGTCAGGCTAGTTACTTAACCTCTCTTTTCTCAGTATCCCATTTGTCTTTTCTCAGTATCCCATTTGTAAAAGGACATCATACTTTTATTATTAGGGTTAAATGACTTTATCATGTATAAAACCTTTCAACAGTGCTTGGCATGTTGTATTAGTTATTCATTGCTTATGGTTCTGTAGCTGTAGTAAGGTGAAAGACAGGCAAAACAGCCATTTGATGTTGTTGTTATTGTAAGAAGTGTTCATTTTTTCAAAATCAAGAACAAGATAAAGAAATACTAACTTAAGCAGCATTTTCTAGGTAAAAAGATCTTTCATTGTATAAGGGGTTTTGCTTTTCCTTTTTGGGGCAGCCTGAAGAGTTTCATTCTTACAAGTCAGGAAGCTCATTTCCCTCTTGCATACTTTCTTCTATTTTAGGGTAATGGTGATGGAAAATGTCAATAAGCCCCAGCTGTGGAATATTTTCAATCAAGTTACCATGCATTCCCAAGATGTAAGACATCATCGCTTCTGTTTGCGTCTGATGCTGAAAAACCCAGATAATCATGCTCTGTGCGTTTTAAATGGACACAATGCATTTGTGTCTGGTAGTTTCAAACATGCACTTGGTAAGTGTGCTAGCACCTGACCGGTGTGGTGGTCAGGGCCTGACTTCTGCGCTGCCGCAGAGCTGCCCGTGTTCCAGACAGCCTCTTTCCCTTTGCAAAGTAGTCTCCTTACTCACTTTATCCCTTCAATAGACATATGAGGAGAGACTATTTTGAACATTAAATGAGTTACTATGAAGAGGTATTTAAGATAAAGTCTGCTATATAGAAGTGTCTCTAAGTACTAGTAATAGTGATAAGAATAATATCTTGTTACATAGTCTTGGTATAAGGTCAGCAGTTACCCTTCATAGGGTTACAGATCACCCAAATGGCAACTGCTTGCACACATGGACACCATCATACACCAGACACATGCTCCCTTCACTCTGGGAACAGACTTAAGGTCATAAGATAGATTTTGATTACACTGCTAAATGATTTTAGAAGTAGTATTCTGTATGGAAATGTGTATCTCTATCTAAGTTACTCTTTATCAGTAAGATACACTGATGAGGATACTTGTAATAGTTTTTGTATACTGCTGTAAAGTTTAAGCTGGTGTGTGTATGGATGATAGTTAAGATACTAGGCCATTACATAGTAAAACCAATGATGGTTGGTTGTAGAACATATCTGAGTGATGAGGGAAGAAGGAGTGCTCTTCTTACCCATCATCTGGCCTTGCTTACTTCCCAGGACAGTATGTACAGGCCTTCCGTGCCACTCCCAGTGAGCCTCTCTACAATCTCTGCATAGGCCTGACCTTCATTCACATGGCATCTCAGAAGTATGTGCTGAAGAGACACGCTCTGACTGTGCAGGTAATCCATGCCATTCTCCCAACTTCTTTGTGTTCGTGGAAATGAGGGAATTAGGAGGTATCTTTTGAAAACCCACTTCAAAAGCAGTGCCTGCTGGATAAACATGTTGAGAACACGTAACACTTACTCCTGTGTCTCAGGCTCATGAAACCTGAATGTTGTTATACTGAAGATTAAGGCTGATTTACAGCAGTGCAGTGAGCATATCCAGTCAGATCACAGCTGTTAAAGACATAGGTACAATGTAGAAGATTTTGACTGAGGTCCTTTTATATTCTCTGGGGGCTCCAGCTATCTTAGATGGGGACTTTCCATCTCAAAATAATCAAGGTAATCCCTTAGGTTCTGAAGATTCACTTAGTTGTGCACGCGCCTACCCACATTTCTGTACAAGTGCATTTACACACATTGGTGTGCATATGTAGAGGCCAGAAAGTGAGTCAGATGTCTTTATAAATTGTGCACCTTAATAAGACAAGGCAGGGTCTCTCACTTGAATGCAGAGCTCTGCTTCAGCTAGGCTAGCTGCGCCAAGGATTTCGTCTGTACATCTTAGGATCACGGGCAGGCTGTGTGACCAGCAGGCATTTATGTGTGTGCTGGCAATCCGAGCTCTGATCCTCATGCTTGTGCCACGGGTGCTTTACCTGCTGAGCCGTCTCCCTAGCCCTAAATGATTAGATTCGGAATCTGTGTAAGGAACTGGAGAGGTGACTCAGTGGTCAACAGAGCCACCTGTGCCTCCAGTTCCCAGAGGGTCCGAGGCCTCAGACCTCCATGAGCACGTGCCCATACCACACCCCCACCACACACACACACACTAAAAGTAATACAATCTTTAAAAATATATCATTATATGTACACTTGATAACATATAAGTAGTGTTATGCCAATCACCAAAATTCTTTTTTTTTTTTAATTAGATGTCTGGTTTCCTTTTCTGTTGCTATGGTAAAATGCCTTGACAAAAGTTAAGAGAGAAAGGGTTTATTTTAGCTCACAGTCCCAGGTTGCAGACAACATAGCAGGGAAGTCTCAGTGGCAAGAACTTTAAGGGGTTGGTCATATTACATCCCCAGTTAGAACCAAAGAACGATGAAGACATGTATGCTTGAGCTCAGTTTGCTTTCTCCACTCTTACATAGTTCAAGATTCCCTGGTTAAGGAATGGTGCCACCCACAGTGGGTTGGATCTTTCCATCTCAATCAAATCAAGGTAATCCCATACATACATGCCCATAGTCTAATCTAATTTGGACAGTCCCTCATTGAGGCTTCTCAGATGATTCTAGATTATGTCAAGTTTACAATTAAAACTAGCCCAGAAGTATTGCTCCATGGTAGAACACTTGCCTAGCATGCACAAGATTATTGGTTCCATGTCTCTGTCTAGTTCTGCCAAAAAGGAAAAAAATATTTTTTTCCTCTTAGTTCTTTTTTGTTTTTTTAATAATTTATTTTTTATTTCTTCAAGTTACATCTCAATCACAATCCCCTCCCTACTCCTCCCTCCAGTCCCACCCTTCCACTCTCTTCCCCCTCAACCCCCCATCCTCTACCCTTTTTTTTGTTTGTTTTTTAAAATTTTTTTTTAGTTTAAGGTATATCTTTTTCCCCCCAACAGCTCCCCCTTTCAGTCCAACAAATGGTTCTTTCTCTTATAACAATAAATACAATACAAAACAACAGAAATAAATAGGCCACGATTATGAGGGTTATATGGCTTAGCGTACATTCCCAATGTCCAGTCCATATGTATTTGGCACCTGACTTTAATATTCTACTATCTAACCATCTCCATAAGTTTAAAGTTCTATATCTAACTCAGCTTTTATACTAACTTGCATCATAATTTTAAAAATATCTTCTTAGATCCAGAACACCCTCTTGATTCCTAAACAACTCAAAGTTTAACTAAGAGTCTCATAGTTAAAGTTTGAGTTGTTTAGGAATGAAGAGTGTGTTCTGGATCTAAGAAGATATTTTTAAAATTGTGATCCTCTTAGTTCTTATATCAACTCAAAATTTTTTTGAATTTCTGAGATTATAATCTTTTATCCTTTCCTTTCCTCCCTCCAAACCCTCCAAAATACCCCTCCCCACTCTTCTTCCTTGTTATTAAAATGAATATGTGTGTGTGTGTCCCTAAATACAACCTGCTCAGTTTGTTCAGTCCATATAATGTTACTTGTTTGTTTTCAGGGCTGATTATTTGGCACTGGACACCCAATTGGTGTTCTCTGTTTAACTCAGCCAGCTCCCAGCTTTCCTTAGTGGCCTCTAGTTCTTTGTGTACGGTTGAGATCTTGGAGGCTTTCCCCTGTCCACTTTGCCATGTTTCTTGTTGTCATCCTTGTTTGGCTTACGTCTGGGCACTCATGCTGGGCGACTTATGAAAGCTGCTCCTCAGGGAGTGGGCATTCAGATCAGTTCCAGCTCAGAAACAGCTTTCTGGGGGCCTGTTTCTGAAGTGCATGGTGTCTCACCTTCCACTTCTGGGGGACAACCAAGGGCAACAGTAATAGGCTGGTATGTTTTGGGAGTCTCTTAGGCAGCCTAGGCCAACAACTCAAAAGAGGACTTTTTACCTCTGGTACTTGAGTTTTGGTCTTTGTTTCTTTGAGGGAGTACCAGATGAGAACAATTCATTAAAATTATATATTTTATGTACATATGTAAGTATATGTTTATATCTTATATAAATATATATAATTATATTTATACACAAAATTACATTTATTATAGTTTTTTAAGGCAAATAGTTATTAGTGTGTTTTCTTGTGGCTTTTCCCAACATTCTTGTTATTTTACCTTCCCCCTTCCTTCTGTCCTTAGCTCCCTTTCAGCTCCCTAAGGAGCCCCCTCCCAATTCCCCATCAGATCAGTTGGATCCCACCACTCACTCCCCATTTGTATTTACCTCCTTTCTCATTTCCCTGATGACACTACTTTACCTTATGTAGTCCCTTCTCTATTGTTCACCACTATCCCTTCATTCATGCCATGTTTGCCCTCGGGTCTGGGTTACCTCAGCATGATCTTTTCTAGTTCTTGCAAATTTCAGGATTTCATTTTCCTTTACAACTGAATAGTATTCTATGGTGTATATCACATTTTCATTATCCATTTGTTAGTTGTAGGACATTTAGGTTGTTTCCATTTCCTAGGTTTTGTGGTAAGAGCAGCAGTGAACATGGCTGAGCAAGTATTTGTGGAATGTCATTTGAGTATATGCCAAGGAGTGGTGGAGCTGGGTCATATGGTAGATTTATTTTTAGCTTGAGAATTATCCATACTGATTTCCACAATAGCTGGGCCAGTTGGCAATCCAACAATAATGAATAAAGATTCTTTTTCTCTGTATCCCCTAATTTTTTGTAGATTCCATTGATCTTTGCCATTTTGACTGGAGTAAGATGAAATCTCAGTATTGTTTTGATTTGCATTTCCATAATTACTAGGGACTGAACATTTGTGAATTTGTGATATATTTCTTGGCCTTTTAAAAATTATTTCTTTGTATATTCTAGATGTTAATCCTGTCAGATGTACAGCTGGCAAAGGTTCTCTTCACTCTGTTAATTGTTTCTTTAGTTGTACAGAGCTTTTTGGTTTTATGAAGACCCACTAGTCAATTGTCCTTAATTCTTGTGCAGATAGTCATATTCAGGAATTGCTTTCATTCCCCTGTATTGTGTGGGGGTACTGCCTAGGTTTTCTTTTAGAAGGTTCAGTGTTTCAGGTTTAAGTCTTTTATCAATTTAGAATTAGTTTTGTGCAAGAGCATTAGTTCCATGAATATATCTAACTCTGCCAGAGAGAGCAAATCAGCAAGAGAGAAATTTTCTCTTAGTTCTTATAACAATTCAAAACTATGTTTTAAAAAGTAGTTTATTCTAATATCAATATAAACTCAGTCAGGTGTTTACTACTGATGGTGGTAGGAGGATGCTCAAGGCTAGATTGGGCTATATAGTGAATTTCTTAGAAACTTAAGAGGTCAAAAAACAGATTATAAAATCTTGTAAGATTGACTACATTCAACATGTTTTTGATTTGCTGTCTGATATAGTCAGACTTATAACACACATGGGCTTTTTCAGCATGTTGCGCTTAGTGGTTGGGTAGCATTCTCCGATGAACATACTCAGTCATTCTTTTCTTTTTGGTAGGGCTTTTCCTTTCTTCATCGGTACCTCAGCCTACGTGGGCCTTGCCAGGAATCTTTCTACAATTTGGGTCGTGGCCTTCATCAACTAGGACTGACTCACCTTGCAATCCACTATTACCAGAAGGCTCTGATGCTCCCTCCGATTGTGGTAGAGGTAACAACTCTGGAAACTTTCCTTTTATCTGTAGATAAGAACACTCTGCTGTGTACTATAGTCTAAACAAATAAATCATGGCTTGTATAGTAAATGTATGTTTGGGGCTTGGTGTATTAATACATGTCAATAATCTCATGGGAAGTCAAGCAGGATCTCAAGCTGAAGGCCGTCTCAGGCTAAGAAAGATCTTGTCTCAAAAGTATTTTCTGTAATATATTTATAGTTAGGTTCAACAGCAGGAAAATCTGTGACACCCTGGCCTTAGGATCTGATCAACAACCATTTGAACCTGTGCACATGTGATTTTGACCCTTTTAGCTGTGTATACCAAGGGAGTTCCTGTGCTTCCAGATAGGAGCTGACATTGTGGAGCCTGGATATTAATTAATGTGCACTGTGTTCATTTCCAAACTCAGCAATAACATGTTTCATTAAAAAAAAAAAAAAAAAAAACAAAACCAACCTTTATATTTCGGGGGAGGGGAGTGTTCACATGATTGCAAGTGTGCATATATCATGGCACATGTGTAGAGTTCCGAGGACAACTTCGGGTGCGGTTCTTGCCTTTCACCTTGTTTGAGTCAGGGCTTCTTGGTCACTGCTGCATACACCAGGCTAGTTGGCCCGCGAACTCCTGGTGGCCCTCTCTCCACATCCCATCAATCTCACTGTAGGATCGCTGGTAATACAGGTGTGCTCTTGCATCCAGCTTCTCCATGAGTCCTGGAGATCTGAACTCATGTCCTCATGCTTGCCCGGCAAGCACTGTATACATTCAGCCATCTTCCCAGCCCCCTCATGTAGACAGAGGCTGACCATGATGTCGTTTCTAAAGCTTAGCTGGCACTTTAATCCCTGAGAGCGTCTGTGCGCAGCAGGATCTGTTCTGCCCATCAGTGGCAGCTACTATTATCACACCAAGAGAACCTCTCAAGTTCTCATTCCCCTAAGGAGCTGGTGACGAGCACTCAGTGGAGGCCACTTAAGTCTGTTCTGCTATGGCTGGTGAGACTTTTCTATAGTCTGTTGGTTAGATATTTGATTTACCTCTGATTATAATACTTACCTGAATCAGCATAGGTTCAAGGTATACTAACGCCTTTAGTATTACATGAATTTAAGTCATTTTGGAAAATTACAGAAGTTTGTCATAATATTGACATGGTTGACAGTTGGAAATAAAATATTCATGTGTTTTTCCTCCTAGGGCATGGAAGTTGACCAGTTAGACTTACGAAGAGATATTGCCTACAACATGTCTCTCATTTATCAGAGCAGCGGGAACACTGCAATGGCTCAGAAGCTTTTGTATACATATTGTGTCATATAAGCAGCATAACTGAGAAAGGCATGTCATATGGACCAATATCTTCTTTTGAGACCTTATTAGTCTCAGTGATAAAAATGGTACTGTCATCACTGCTGGCCACCATTAAAACTACAGTTTTGAATCAGGAGGTATAGCTCAGCCGTAGACAGCAGTGACTTGAGGCTTGAATCTGGGGCCTTGCTTACTTCATATGCACAGGGTGCTTCAAGCCACAAGCCTTTGGAAAACAGAAACACTGCTGTAACTCTGGAATATATGCATAGTTATCATTCCTATGAAAATGTACATATTATTCTGTTATTTTTCTTTAGCATTTTACAATAAAATTTTTCCTAATGCTGAGATGGATAGTATTAGCTTCTGAGTCAGTTGGAACTGAACATACTATTTTTCCACTTAATAATGTACCTATGTACCAGGTGTTTTGACAGATGCTAGTAATATTGAAGAAAGATAAATGTGGTTTGTCCTTCAGGCATTATGGAGTACACTACTGAGATAGTCACCAGTGAATATAATTATTTATGTATTTTCTTGTGCTATACATTGAACCCAGGGCCTTGTACCATGGTAAGCAAAGGATCTGCCACTGAGCTACATCTTCAGGGTGCACAGTTCTTAAGTATCAAGTGTGAACATGTATTACTTTGAAAGGAATATTTGCTGCGTTTATAATTGGCACTATTTCTCACAGCTATTGCTATCCCATAAAGCAGTGTTCAAATGCACAACAAAGGAGGTTGGACTCTTTTTTTTTTAATTTTTATGTATATTGCTGTTTTGACTGCATGTACGTCTGTGTGAGGGTGTCGAATCCCCTGGAACAGGAGTTGCAGACAGTTATGAGCTGCCATGTGGCTGCTGGGATTTGAACCCCAGTCCTCTGGAACAGCAGCCAGTGCTCTTAACCACTGAGCCATCTCTCCAGCCCCGGAGGTTGGACTCTTACGGTAATTACTTACAGTCAGCACTTAACAACATTATTTAAGATAGTTTTATGGTGGGAAGGCAAAAAGCTGATCTCACTTTCATCTGTGAGTGTTAATTTTAGAGGATGCGCCTTGGAACCCGGATTAGTTCACAGCACAGTGCTCCAAGGCAAACCAGTCCACACATGCGGCTTCCCAGCAGACAAAAGGAATGACTGTCTTCAGTGGCATTTCATGCTTTCCAGACCAAAGCCACCTCTGGAGTACTAAGTGTTGATAACATTTAAAGATATTTTACTTTATCATATGTTCTTAAATCTCAGATAAAAACCATTTCGTAGATATGTTTTTTTAATAACAGTTTTTTAGTGGAAAATGGTGTATGATTGATTTAAGACCAGTCCGGTTGTAAAAGGAAACAAATGTGCGACTGAGGATCCAAATACAAAGACGACTTTTTAGGAGTTCTTCCCACTGTATATACAATTTGTCTATACTGTCTACACAACTTTCCAGTTGAGAAACAGATTTTGTAAGTTGTTAGTAAATGCATGTTGTATTCTGTATGTGTCTATATATAAATAAATCCTATTTTTATAATTGATATTTCACCTTTTAAATATTTCATGCCATTGATCAATAATGATAAAGCTAACTGATGGACAATTCTGTAAACAGTTTCTCTTATGGACTAAACTGGAGGAAAGACAGATTGGGATTTTCTATGTCAAAAGTTATCAGTCAGCATCTAACAATCATATTATTGGGTAAGTTTAGGGCTGTATCTCAGTTATGGAGCCTACCTAGTGTGCATGAAGTTCAAAACCAGATGTGGGGCACAGTCTCTAATTCCAGCAATTGGAGGTAGAGAAGTAGTTCAGGGTCATTCTTGGCTATAACACAGTAAATTCAGAACTAGCTTAGGTTACATGAGACCCTGTCTCAAAAGAAATGAAGTAAAGCTGTTATTGGTAGGAATACAAATAATTGGTATAATCTTTTACTGTTCACTTGCCTGTTTCTTTAGCTATATAGACAGGCCTCGTTTCTCATATCTACTAAACGATATTGGTAGAAACAAGTCTTGACAGTTCTCTAAGGAAAAAAAGTCTGTATTGTGTGTTTAACATTTAAAATCGCAGCTAAGACCAGGGAAGGAGGCTCAGTGAAAGTGCTTGCTGTAAGCACTTAACAACACAGGCCTGATGGTGGTGTGCTTCCGGTGGTGGTGGTGGGGAAGGCAGAGATGAGAAATGGGAGCTTGTAGGCCGGAGGGAGAAGCACCAGAGAAAACCTGCCTCCTCAGCCAGGTGGAAGAACTAATTCCCTGAGGTTGCCCTCTGAACTTCATGTGTGCCGTGGCACATGTACTTGCAAACACACACATACACATGCACATACACATCACGTTAGAATACAGTTTTAAAAGAGCTACCACTTTGTGAATGCTGCTGTTCTACACTGTACTAAGTTCTCTTGAGCTATGTGGCTTCTGATTTAATGGAAGGCAGGCCCTACTAGTTATTATTGTTACCCTCCCTCTCCACAGAGGTTAAATACCCTGGCCAAGACCTGTCATCCCTGCCCAGAGATTCCTTCAGGGAACATTTGTTCCCATTTAGAGTAGCAAAACAATGAGTTTACCCTCTTTCCCCATTCCTCTCCTTCCCTTCCTCCCTTTACTTCACACCTGAACTCTCTCTGCGTCCTAGCAGTATATTAGCAGTGTATTCAGTCTGCTGAGATTCTTTGTGCTACATGGAGTCTTGCTCTTACATGTGCCAGGCAAGAATTTCCTTTTTCATTCTTCCTTGGGTGTAAGCTGAAACTGCAGAGGCGTGTGGCCAGCCAGCAGTTTTATTGAGAAAGGAGAGAGGCTTACACATCAAGAGAAGGCAATACATGGGAATAAGCCTGTAAACAGCACAGATGTTTAGTCCTTCCTTAGGCTAGCCACAGTCATGCACTCATTCAGATGATGTTGGCTCTATGGCTTCTTCCTCTGTGGCTTGAAGTTTTCTGTAGGTTGTACCAAAATCTAACTGAACTCCACATTTTCACTTAACACTGTTGTTATATTTTCACAAGGACAATAGCCAGAGACATGTGAGAATATACCATTGATGGGGTCAGCAGTGAGGCTTGTTCAGCCCTGCTTGTGGCAGTATAGTACTGCAAGGCCCTATGCTAGCCTTCCATTACTGCAACAAATAGCTGAGGCAATCTACTTAAAATGAGAAATGGTTTATTTGGACCCACTGTTCTAGATGTTTTGACTCCTGGTCACCTGGCTTCTGTTTCTGGATCCAAAGGGGGCAAAATACAATACTTAAACATAATACTCAAACAAGGTAGAAAAGCTTACAAAGGTGTGAATGCCCATGATAGGTGAGGATAGGGTAAGGAATAACTAGAAACTGATCACCACCTCCAGGTTTATAGTCTCCAGACCAATACTTTTGTTATGAACTGAAAGTTACAATTTTTGAAGTAGTGTAGAGGGAAAAAAAAAAATCAATGAGCTGAAATCTTGAAGGAGATACAAGGCAGGTTCTGTAAGCTACTTGAGGACATGTCCCAGCATGATTTCAGCCCTGGAGATGGAGTCCTCCTTAGTAGATTCCCTCCTGCCTTGAAAGGCACACTAGGCCAGTGCTCGGGACACCCAGAGGCTCAATGTACTTGGAAGGATGGTAGAATATTTGAGAAAGCCTGTTTCGGTATGAGAGTTGAACTGAAACAGTGTGGCTGCTTTGACTGTAGAATGACCAGGAGAATGCATGCTGGTGGCTTGTTCTCACCTTGAGAGGAATTCAGGTGAACCCAGTTTCATTAACACCAGCATTAGGAGATGTCTGGTTGAGTGATCACAATAAATGGTATCTCTGTCTCGTGTGTGTGTGTGTGTGTGTGTGTGTGTGTGTGTGTGTGTGTGTGTGTATGCCAGAAGTACTGGATAACTAAGGAAACATCAGGACTGATAATGAATTCAGTGGCTGTGGCAGCATGTACAAGACCTATACAAGTTCAAGCCAGACAAAATCCCAGCACTGAGAAGAGGAAGTGGACATAGTCCCACCTCTAACCAAAAAGCTATCTGCAATTAATACCTGCTGGGAAAGGGAGAATCAGTTTTCTCCAATGGAGTGTTATTAGGAATATTAAACCACACTCTAGCCTCATGTCCAGTAGTAATTGGGCAACACATAATGGATTTGTGTGTGTGTGTGCACTCTTTGTTTTAGTATATTTTTCTCTTTTTTAAAATTTGTTTTTCTTTTTTTTTTCCGCTTCAGAGCAAGAGTGAGAAAAAGATCATGAAGTTGGGTGAGCAGGGAGATGGGGAGGATCTAAAAGGAGTTGGGGGAGGAGGAAGAATGATCAAATATATTGTATGAAAAAATTCTTTAAAATTTTTAAAAAGAGTATGTATGAATGTTTGTATACACATATGCATACATATATGGTGCATACTTTCAGGTAAATATGATTACTCGGGGGTTTTATGAAACAACCTTGGTGTTACTTGCTTGAGTAACTTCCTCTTCCTTCCTCCTCTCCAGTAGGAGCCTTCGGCATTATTCTCTCATATCTTCGTATCATACACTTTGGGCGTAGCACTCAGATAACTTGAGCTGGATCTGACCTGAAAGGCTCTGCAATCTAACTTCCATGGTTTCAGAAAAGACTATGCAGGCTGCCAAGGTAAACAGTCCTACCCAGCTGCAACACCTATGGCAATGACCTGCATGGCAATGTATGCATGAAGAAGCAACCAAACAGCTGTGTAATTGGATTTAAGGCCCACTTCACAGGAGGGAAATCATGCCTGGTACTGGAAACCTAGCTAGGTTCCCAGGGCTAGTGAAGTCATGGACCTTGGAGAAGAATCTACTACCACCACTTAGCTAGACCAGCATAATTCCTCACTACATTCTAAATCTTGTCCTTATACTCACAGATAAGTTAGCTACCACCCTCATCAAAGAAGCTGTGTATAGCAAATGGAGACCATCCCAGAAGACCAAGCTGAAGAGGTTGCAGAGAACGGTGAACTGTGAGAAGCTTAGTCACACTAGATACATCTACATAGCTTCTGCATCTATGGCTCAGGGAACATCACAGAAGAGGGGGCAGAAAGATTGTAAGAGCCAGAGGACCATGAAGTCTGCCACGATACAGTGTCTCCTAGAAGTGGTTGCATAAAATAGTGGCAATATCAATAGACATGTTGACATGGAAGAGGAATATTTTGTAGCAAAGAATAAAGGCAACTAATGAGTGCTGGGAGGAGAATTAGCCTCTCCCAGAGATGAGACCCCTTATTGGTTGTCCAGTACAGATGGTCAGTCTTGAAACCGTGTACACACCAATATAAAGGACTCAGCATGTATTTATATATACTGTATTTATTTGTATATATTGTATAAATTTTATTTGTATACAAGTATATTTGTATATGTTGTATTTATATATGTATTGTAGTTGTGTATACATACATACATGCATATAAGCATATTCACAATTATGTAACAATCAAAAGAGGCTATCCATTTGAGAGTGAAGGACTCAAGGGAGGGTGGCTGGAAGGGACTAGAAGGAGGGAAGGTAGAGGGAAAGAGATGTACTCTATTTTGATTAAAAACATATGGGGGCAGGAGAGGTGACTCAGCCGTTAAAAGCATTACTGCTCCTCCAGAGGACCTGTGTTTAGTTCCTAGTACTCACATGGTGGCTCACAACCATCTATAACCCCCAGTTTCAGTTACTGATGCCCTCTTCTGGCCTTTGCAGGCACTGCATGCACATGGTACAGATAAACATGCAGGCAAAACACCCATACATAAACAAATAAAAAACATTTATTTCTTTAGAAAAAGAGGTGTTTCAGTGGACCACGTTAAGTACGTATACTTTCAGAGGGCTGAAACATTTTCCAATGACATACTTTTCAGGGCTATTTCTGTATTTGCACTGAGATGCTGGGTATTAGTGAATTTTCTCCATTTTAAATGCAGGTCTTATGGAGCAAAAAAGGGAGACAAGGGAAGTGACTTGACCACTAGAGGGAGCACGGCATCCATAGAACTTTCCAAGTGTACCAGGGCCACCTGTTCCGTGTAGGAGTGGGACTGCATTATTTTGTTTATTTTTCAGACTGTAATATAAATATATCATTTATATACTTCCCTTCCTGCATTCAAAATCCTCCCATATACTCCTTACTTTTTCAAATTAATGGCTTTTTTAATGTATTTATGTTACATACATGTTTTGTTACATACACACGTGCCTGTGTCATATATATTATAACCATCCCAGCCAAGAAGGTGGCAGATGCTCACACACAAGTGGTCTGACCTGTGACAGTCTGATTAGGCTGATTCTCCCAGAATCTATCTCCCCCTGGTTTCCATGCTGATCTGGAGGACCTGCACAGCACTTGGAGGGCAGACATGAGGTAGGAGTCATTACTGCACAATTAGGGAGCTGGACGTAGTAATGAAGGCAGTTGCTGGCAGCTTGTTTTTCTCTCTTTCCCCCCTGCATGCTGATTTTTACTCAGATGCTCAAAGGTAGACCAAACTCAAACTGACCACCACACAAAGCAGCTTTCCTAGAGTTTTACTAGCTGCTGTTGTACCCCAGCCCAGACAGCTGGGCTAGGCTGACCTCAGACTCCCCCACAGACAAGGGGAATACTTCCCAGCAGCAGCTCAGCGATGAGTGTGACCCTTCTACACTTCTGCACTTTTATCGCCTTGGCTGGCTGTTATGTAAAGAGGAATGCTTCTCCTTTCCACTTTGTGCAAAGCCCTGGGTTCACCCCCAGCAGAGCCCCCACGGCTGTTGGTTTATTTTACTCCATACACTTCTAAGTTGTTTATCTTTTACTGTTTAAGTTGTACCATCATACCTTAGGAGCTTTCCAGGTATGTTATCCCTATCATATTCAAATGTTTTTGCTTTCCCCCTTCATGTTTTTAGTTGACCTTCATAACTGCAGTGGTATGTTTTGCAATGAAGGCTGTGCTTTCTTCCTCTTGATGTCAGCAATAGGTGTTTGTGTATTGAAAATTAAGTAGGCTTATACACTTTTTGTCTATATACACTTGACCATGTTAAAAATATCTCCTAATTTCACTCTTTTTTTTTTTTTTTTGTTCCAGACAGAGTTTCTCTGTGTAGCCCTGGCTGTTCTGGACTCGCACTAAGGACCAGGCTGGCCTTGAACTCACAGAGATCGGTCTGCCTCTGCTTCCTGAGTGCTGAGATTAAAGGCATGCACCACCACATTCAGCTTTCCACTTCTTTTATTAAACTTTTTATTTTAATTTAGTGTGTGCATGCATGTCACAGAATACAAGTGGAAGTCTGGTGACAACTTGTGGGAGTCGGTTCTCAGAGCTGGTTCTCTACCAAGTGCGATCTGGGGATCAAACTTGGATCACAGGGCTTGGCAGGGGTCTCTGTTACCCACTGAGCTATCTCGCTGGCCCTATCTTCTTATTTTTATCTTTAGTGAGTGTTAAATTACTTTTTTGTCTTTTTTTTAAATGTTAAGTTTATTTATTCATCTCAGATCCCAAATTGTAGCCCCCTTCCTCCCTGCCCCATCAGGGTTCCATCCTTCCACTCTCCTCCCAACCCCCTCTTCTCCTCAGAAAAGAGGAGCTCTTCCCTATGCCAACCCACCCCAGCACATCCTGTCACCCCCCCCCACATGATGACCAAGCTGCCCATGGACTACATATATGTAGGAGGCCTAGACCCAGTCCACACACACTCCCTGAATGATGTTCCAATCCCTGTGAACCCCATGGGCCCAGGACAGCTGACTCAGTTGGTCATCTCGTGGAGTTCTTGTCCTCTCCAGGTCCTTCTATCCCTGCCCCCCACCCCTTCACAAGATCCCCAGCGCTCCACCTAATGTTTGGCAGTGAGTCTCAGCATGTTTGGGTCCTCGGCTACAAGGAGCTTCTGAAGAGGGCAGTTACGCTAGGCTCCTGTCTGTAGGCATAGCAGAGTATTGTTACAGTGACAGGAATTGGTTCTCTCCCTGGGGTAGGTCTCAGGTTGGGACATTCAATGGTTGGAATTCCCCCAATCTCTGCTATATCATTATCCCTGTACATCTTGTATACAGGGTTAATTTTGGGTTGAAGGTTTTGTGGGTGGGTTGGTAATCCCCTACCTCCCCTAGAAATCCTATCTAGCTAGTGGGAGGTCTCTTTGGTTTCCATATCTCCCTGCTGTTAGGAGTCTGAGCTAGAGTCACCCCCATGTCCTCCCAGGGGCCTACCTTGTTTCCAGTCTCCAGTTTGTCTCAGAGATGCCCACCTCCCTCCATGTCCCTTCTTTCTCACAGCCCTCTCACCACCTGCCCCTGCTCTCCCACATCTGATCCCCACCCTCCTTTCCTTCTCTCTTTCTCCTACCCACTTCTGTCTCTTCATCTGTTTCAGCTCTCTATTCTATTTTCCTTTCTAAGTAAGATTCAAACATCCTCCCTTGGGCCCTCCTAGCTTCTTTGGGTCTGTGGATATATGCCGTAGTATGGTTATCCTGTACTGTATGGCTAATACCTGCTTATAAGTGAGAACATACCATGTGTGTCTTTCTGGATCTGGGTCACCTCACTCAGGATGATCTTTTCTAGTTCCATCCATTTGTCTGCAAATTTCATGATGTCATTGTTTTTAATAGCTGAATAGTATTCCATTGTGTAAATGTACCACAGTTTCTTTATCCAAACCTTCAGTTGAAAGACATCTGGGTTGTTTCCAGTTTCTGGCTATTATGAATAAAGCTGTTATGAACAAAGATGAGCCGATGTCCTTTTGATTTGGTGAAGAATCATTTGGGTATATGTCCAGGAATGGTACATTGCTGGGTCTTGCGTACTTTTTGTCTTAAAAATTAATTTTATTAAGGACTTTCTCAGCATCTGTAGGGATCATATAATTTTTGTTTTGTTTTGTGGTGCTGGAAATAACACCTGAAGCCTCATTCATGGCAAACAAGCTACATTGTCGACTTATTATTTTAGTGTTTTTGAATCATGACTAATACTCACCTACAGTTTTCTTTGTACATTAATTCCCACTTATTCCTCGGGAATATGCTCCAAGAAACCTAGTGTAGTAGACTTCTGATATGAAGACTCTATTAGACCCTATATAGTCTTGGAAAGTAAGTAAACTAGAAATCAATGTAACCTATGGCCAATGTGTGAGGTAAGAACTAGACAAGTGTCTTGTGTTAGGAAGCTTACAAGTAAAGAAACTCAGAGATGCTGTACAGGGAATGGTCTGCTATGAAAAAAATGATGGAATTGAGGCCTGCCTAAGCTCTGTGATTCTCAAATGCCAATGCACACAAGCAGATCCAGTAGCTCCCTGTCCTCCTCTAGACTCTCATGAGCAACCTAGAAGCATGTTTATTGATATGAGTGTTCCTTACAATTAATTCAACTCCTGTGGAATAGAAGACTGCAGAACAACAGTTTAGAGCTGTCTAGACTGCAAAAGAGCAAACTTTTTTTTTTTTTTAAGATTTATTTATTATGTATACAGTGTTCTGTCTGCGGGTATATCTGCAGGCCAGAAGAGGGCACCAGATTTCATTATGGATGGTTGTGAACCACCATGTGGTTGCTGGGAATTGAACTCATGACCTCTGGAAGAGCAGCCAGTGCTCTTAACCGCTGAGCCATCTCTCCAGCCCATAAGAGCAAACTTTTAGTGAGGCAGATTTTTGTCTTAGTGTACAAATGGATGCTTATGACATATTATTAAGAAATTAATTTTAGAATGTATAGCCATTACAAAAAAACTTGAAAAGATGAACATTATTTGCTTTTATTTATTATTAATAAAGCCAGTATGTTGGAGAAGGGTTTTGTGTATGGTTTTCAGATACTAATTTCAGTGCCCTGAGATCTGGTTACCACCCTACCTAAGGCATTTTCTGATTGGCTTTAATAAAAAGGCTGACAGCCTATCAATTTGCAGAGAGGGAAGGAAGCAGAAGGCAGGACATCCTGTGATGAAGAAAGGAACTCTGGGAAGAAGAAAGAGGAAAGCCTTTTGCCAGGAGACACAAGAGGAGATACATGTGACTGTGGGCTCAGAAGGTACAGCTAGACAAGTGGTTGGTTGGGATTAGGTGGTTGGGTTAATTTAGGTGAGCTAGTTGAGAATCTGCCCATCTAAGGCCTAAGCATTGAAATATTAGAAGGTCTTGGTGTATTTATTTTATGGGTATAAGGGCAGGCCATCTAGGGTCTCAGGCCTTTTCATCTGGAGATATAAGCTGCCAGTCTTCTCCAGTCTCCTACAACATTTTGACACCCAATGTGGGGCTCAAACCCATGACCCTGAGATTAAGAGTCTCATGCTCTACCAACTGAACTATCCAGGTGACACTCATTCATAACATTTTCAAATGAGAAATAATACTTTTTCTATTGCCAAAAACCAGTTTGCCCTAGGAAAGATATAACCTGGTAAAAAGGAACCCCTGAGTTAGGGCTAGGTTTTTATCTTTCAAAGAGAATAAAAGCAGCCAATGAAGGAATCCAGAGACGACTGGACAACTGAAACATCTGAAGAAAAGAGACCAGACATCAAGGAAGACAAGACAAATAATCCAGATGATTCAGCCTCACAGACCTCCTCAATAGCTGTTTCCTCAAAAATCCACATCTAGAACAACTTCAAATCAGCTAGCTAAGATGGTGCAGCCTCACAGACTGTTCCGGCCAGGACATCAGAAAGCCCTGAACTTTCCCACCCAAAGATCAGCCTTGGACTACAAACTGCTCAGGAGATTTAAATTGCTGAGCATAAAAAGACTGAACAACAAAAGTTACTATTAACTTGCTTAACGATGTTTCCACTTTTATTTGGGCCTCCAAACAGGTTTCCTATGTCCCAAATCAGCAGGAAGCAATTTTAAGAGAGTGACACCCCATTCCCAAAAGGTAGGGTGGGTGATTTTTTTTTTTTGGTCATTCATTGAGTTATTGATGTTTGTTGTCATTTAGGTGGATTGGTTGCAAGTTGCTATATGGTCTTGATTAGGGAGGAAACAAGGTTTAGGAGGTTAAACTCAAGGATTTCTCTTTTTCTTTTTCTTTTCTCTATCCTTCTTTCTTATATAGGGGGAGAATAGTTGAAAAGAAAAAAGGGGTGATATAGACATGATATATGAATGATAGGAAAAAGGGGTAGATTATTGAATCTACTCATAGATATTTGTATATTGATACAAAATTAAGATTATATTTTGTTACATTGGTATTGATCTTTGTATAATGATACAAAATTAAGGTTATATTTTATTACATTAGTATAAATCTTTGTATACTGATACAAAACTAAGGTTTTATTTTGTTTACAAAATACTATGTATCAACTCTTTTTAAGGTATTGTACCTGTGTAATTCTTGAAAATGCAATGTGAAGTACTAGTCCTTTTTACAAACTGTTTAGGATAATTAAGAAATTGAACTTAATAGTCAATGTTGTGGTTTTGTTAGGTACTAGTTTAGTTAATCACAGATGCTTTTTAAGTTAATCATATAGTAAATAGCTAGATATAAGCAAACATTTGCCTATTCGAATATACTGATACACAAACACACACACACATATATAATATATATATATATATAGAGAGAGAGTCTTCAAAAATCTCAGATATTTGTAGAATATGGTATTTAAAGATGTTTTATTAAATTTACGACTTTTTGACAATGAGATGTCAGCTCCTGGCAGCATCCCCATTCTACTTCAAAGATGATGAACATCAAAGAATCTCCATTTGGAGATGTCTGCATTTGTGTCAAGTGAGCTACTGAACAATGAAATAGCCCTTGCTTCAACTATAGACAGAATGCTCTCTGAAATGGACAAGACTTGGATGCAGGTAAGTCAATGGCTTAGCTCTGCCAAGACAGGGTGGGAAAGTCCTTCATAATTCCTGCTTTCTAATTAATGTCTGTCAAATATACTGGGCCAATAGGATGAAGATAGAGAGATACTGGGGACTGTCCAGGCAGCCAGTTGTCTGTCATTTCTATAGTTTTGGAAGCTACTTGCTCTGCACTTCCTGTTTATTCAGATAATATTTATCCTTCTCAGGTCTCTGATATGGTTGAAGACTATTTTAGTCCCACAGTAAGGTCTAAGTTGTTTAGGAATTAAAAGGATGTTCTAGGTCTAAGAAGATGTTTTTAAGTTGGTAATGCAAGTTAGGATGGAAACTGAGTTAGGTATAGAACTTTATACTCATCAAGATAAGATAGATAATATATTTTTCCTAAGTTGTCAAATACATATGGACTGGACATTGGTAATGTATGTTGTACATTATAGTTTTTGTAATTGTTTCATAATTGTTCTTATTGTATGTAGTTTATTGTTATAAGAAAAAGAGCGTTTTATTGGACTAAAAGGGGGAGATATTGGAGAAAGGTCTTATATATGGTTTCTAAATGTGGATTTCAATGCTCTGAGATTTGGTTAATATATCACCTGAGGCATTCTCTGATTGGCTTTAATAAAAAGGCTGACAGCTTATTGCTGTGCAGAGAGGGAAGCAGAAGGCAGGACTTCCTGTGAAGAAGAAAGGAACTCTGGGAAGAAGAAAGAGGAAAACCTTTTGCCAGAAGACACAAGAGGAGACGGATGTGACTGTGGGCTCAGAAGGTACAACTAGCCAAGTGGCTAGTTGGGAATAGGTGGTCGGGCACTAGTTGAGAGTCTGCCTAGCTAAGGCCTAAGCATTGAAATATTAGAAGGTCTTGGTGTATTTATTTTATGGGTATAAGGGCCATCCAGGGTCTCAGGCCTCTTTACCTGGAGACATAAGCCACTAGTCTTCTCTGGTATCCTACAACATCAGTAAATATGAGAATTTACAAAAACCCAAATTCGTTTGGAAGCTTTCTAACACTGAAAAGGATATTTAGGACAGTCAAAGTTAAAGGAAGAAAAGTCTGATTCATGGGTTCAAAGGTCCAGCCCACAGAGATTGCTGAAGGAGTGCTTTCCCTCCAGGCATGACATGACCATCCTATCTCCATTCTGCATAATGAAGGATGAAGATGAATGAGATGAGATGACTTTGGTCCCGTAGTCATAGGAACAATGTGAGCAGAACCACAGAGTGACAGGTAGGTCTGTGGCAATAGTAACGAGCTAAACACCCCCCGCAGGGAAATAAAGGGGCTCATTGAAGCCTTACCTGGGATTCCACTCACCACTTCCTCCTGCTTCCCAGCTGCACCGGGTCTTGATAGGAAGCAGTGGTATAGAGTATATAAGAAGTGGAAGACTAACTGAGGGAATCTCATGATGCAGCCTCTGTGAGGTCAAGTCCATGACAGGATGGGGCTCTGCAGTGATGCAGCTGCTTTAGGTTTGTTATGCTTCCGTAACTAGGCACAATAAGCTCACTGGCTCACCAAGGTAGATTGAGAGTAGGAAATGTATAAGAACTGAAGTGATTTCCCCCAGTGCTGGAGGCCTGGAAGTCCAAGATGTAGTTGCTGTCAGGGGTAGTGTGTGATGACATTCTGTTCTCCACTTCCAGGGGACACCTCATTGCTGGTGTCCTCTAGAAGTGCTAAGTGCCTTGTCCTCACATTAACAGGCAAAGGGTCAGCAGGACAGAAGGCAGTTGCCCCTGGCACTCTTTAAAGGCATGAATACATTCTTAAAGGCTCTCATGATACAATCTCCATCTTCAAAGACTCCAATCCTTAAATACCACTACAATGAGTATTAAGTTTCAACATAAAATTTGGAGGAGATATATTCAAAATATAACACAAAAATAGTTATGAGTGATAAAAGTTATACAATTTCTCCTCCAAAGCAGGAAAGTAAGATAGTTATTTACTATTTTCTGTTCAATCTTAAATGTGAATATAGTCACTTTTAACATGAAACAAAGAACAAAAGGATGCACAAAGTCCACCAAGCAATGACAGCTCCTTATTTCTGAAAGCCAGAAAAACAGGAGTAGATTTGAATGTTAATCAATGAACAGTCTCACCCAAATAACTCTAAAACATATATCAGCCTTAAAGCATCTAAAATCATGTAAGCCTCTAATGGCTGAATTCCATATCCCCTTTACTCCAATAAAGTGTCAGCAGTGTACTTGGGACCAGGCCTGAATAATATGGTTCTCCTTTCAAATACAGCAGGCAATAAAGTCAGTTTTGCCATTTTACATCAGTAATTAAATGTTGGGCTTTCTAACCCTGGGCACTTTTGTAGTCACTACTCTTTACATTATCATAATTACTCTCTTACATAATTGCTCCCTTAGGTCTTGATAGTACCAACGTAAGATCCTATTACTTGAGAACTAGACCAGATAGAATGCCAGTCTTTTATATATGTTAAGCCTAGATTACATAATCCATCATTTAATATTTGAAATAACAAATATAAAGCTCAAGCTGCTACTTACCACTCAGGCTACTGGAGCAGAACAGACTCCTGTATTCAGTAAACAAGCCCTTAATGACCAAAGAGGCTGTAAATATAATCTTTGACATGTAGTATTTATAAGTCTTAATAAATATATACTTTTGTATTCACCCATCTCAGAAGTGCGTGTGTATGTTTAGAAGGTATAGAAGAGTGTCTACTATTTTTACAACTAATTTCATTTTCAGAGAGTATCCTATAGAATGAGTCTAGAACATCTCTTTGTGGCCATTTTACTTAACACTAAATTCCTTCTGAAAACAGCAAATATCATGTGATACCACCTACTATCATGAAACAAACTAAATTTATTGGGTGGAAAATAGGGAAAGGGACAAAAAAGATGGGGTGGTTCTGCAGTAATATAAAAGAGTTCATAAAGGATAAAATCCAAAATCTTCAGCACACACCATGTTCTTACAATGTAGAAACAGGCCAGCCCCACTTGCTGGCCAGCAGAATCATGGAGGCATAGCTTCTCATGAGAGACCCATCTGTCAAGGGCATTTCTTTCTCTATATATCAGAATGGTACTTCTTAGGCGTAAGCCCAAGGTTCTGTTTAGTTTCCCATCGATGTAGAACAGACTGGCTGGATACAGCACCACGGTTCATATCTTGATTCTGTAGGGAAAACAATAACACCCAACTCTTGTCTGCTGAGAAGGAACAGTGGGTACAGCCTGTTGCCTTCCTTAATGCTACATCCATGTTCAGATAGGTAGTTCTGGTCTAGATAGTTTGGGAAAGGTGAAACCTAGTCCCCTGGGTTCCTAGCATCAGTTGAGTAACCCTATAGATGAACAGAGAACAACTAGACTAGAGGGTGTGTCTAGTTGGAAATGGAGAAGGAAAAATTTAAACTTCCTTACAACCACCATGTTAACCTCACCTCTTCCAGCCACCTGTCTTCCCGGGGAAACCTCTGCAACCGGTTTTTTGTCAGCTCAAGTTGTAGGCCATCAAACCTGCATTTAAACCAGCGGTGAGCTTCTTCCAGATTAGCTGTTATCTGAACACAGAGACAGCCACAAGTTCTTTTGGGTATGAGTCTGGGAGATTCGTACCTGCATATCACAAGACTCAGATTCTCACATGGGATCTCTGCAACATGTTTGTGCAGTGTAGCAAACACACATCAAACTGAGGGAGCACTCTCTGAGTACAGGCTGTAAAGGTGCATGCAGGCTCCTGTTTACATGCAGCATGTCTGGACTCCCCTGTCTATCCTACACCTAGTGAAGCACTGGCAGAGTAGGTCTCAGCAAATGTGTGCTGCCAAGTAGCTTTGTGATATTAGTGAGGCCATCTTGCAGGCACACTCTAGTGAGCTGGGAGGACTGCACTCCTCTGCTATAATGTAATTTAACTTTCAGGAACTAAAAAAACTATTTTTCAGGTCTGTTGGTACAATCTGTTAACAGCAACAACTTTATTCTCCAAACCAACCCCAACCTAGCCCAACCCAACCCTTTTTCCAAGTGTTTGTTTGCTTTTTTTTTTTTTTTTTTTTTAACCAGAACTACAGTGAGATGCTGAAATGGCATCATAAATCACACCTCATTGTATGGCAAATGAGAGGGAACTGACATTGAAACTTACTAAAAAATCTATTAGAATAAGGTAATAGTGGGCCTTCTCAGGCTGTGTCAGCGAGTGACACAGGCTGAGAAGGCAGCTCATTGGGTAGTGCTTGCTACATAAGAACGAGGACCTGTTTGATCCCCAGAACCCACATTAAAAAATAATCTGGGTGTCATGGCATGTACTTGTAATCCCAGAGCCAGGGAGGAGGAGACAAGCAGATCCCTGGGACTTGATGGATGGCCGGCCTAGTCTAGTTGGTGACTTCCAGTCCAATAAGAGACCCTGTCTCAAAAAAAAAAAAAAGGTGGATTTTACCTGAGGATACCCCAAGGTATCCTCTGGCCTCCACATGCATGCTCTCACACTCAATGCACATGCAACCCCATACACACACTCAAAAACGAGAGTAATTGTAACTTTACTAAGGACATTCAGAAAAGTGTCCTAGTTGGCATTCAAACTTGGGGTTGTCAAGAGTCCTTTTCTTTCTAATATACTAGTTTTCAGGTTATATTGTCATGTAACTTAACAGTCATAACAGGAATAAGTGGCAAATTGAAATGTCCAAAATCCTGAGTCATCAGGGAAATGCAACTAAGGACGACTCTGAGATTTAATCTCACACGTGTCAGAATGGCTAAGATCAAAAACTCAAATGACAGCACATGCTGGTGAGGATGTGGAGAAAGGGGAACACTCCTCCATTGCTGGTGGGAGTGCAAACTTGTACATCCACTTTGGAAATCAATGTGGCAATATCTTCAAAAATTAGGAATAGTTCTACCTCAAGACCCAGCCATACTGCTCCTGGGCATATATCCAAAATATTCTCCACCAAACCACAAGGACATCGCCTTAACAATGTTCATAGAAATTTTATTCATAATAGCCAGAAACTGGAAACAACCCAGATGTCCTTCAACTGAAGAATGGATAAAAATATGTGGTACATTTATACAATGGAATACTACTCAGCTATCAGAAACAAGGAAATCATGCAATTTGCAGCCAAATGGATGGATCTAGAAAAGTTCATCCTAAGTGAGCTGCCCCAGTCCCAGAATGATAAACATGGTATGTACTCTCTTATAAGTGGATATTAACCATATAGCACAGGTCAACCATCCTACAAATCACAGAGCCAAACAGACAGGAACCTAGCATAACTATCCTACAAAAAACTCCACCCAGCAGTGAGTCATGGACCGTGTTGCATGTTAGTGGAGCACCTTATCCTAGAGGAGATGCCATATCAAGCCCCAGTTCAAGAGGGAGCTCTTAGCCCTCATGTGACTAATGAACTGAGGGGGTTTGATATGTGGGGTCTCCTGGCATGCAAGGAGAAGGAGTGGAGGGAGATGAAGAAGAGGGATGGAGCGAGGGAGGGTCTGGGAAGGAAGGATGGAGAGACTTTGATCAAGAAGTAACTTGAAAAAATAAATTAATGAAAAATAAAAAAGAAAGAAGAAATGACAGTAGTTTATACACAGATTAAAAAAAGAATCTCCTTTGCATGCCACTAACCCATGGACATGTTGCCAGGCTGGTTGTCACTGTAGTTCCCAGGGCTCTGCATGAGTGAGAGAGAGCAGTGACATGACTGTTAGGTGATAACCAATCACTTTCTGATTAGATGTGAGCCTGTTCTCCAGAAGAAACCGCATGTCTGGTGCTCTAAGTCTAGCCAAGAACCCATGTCCAGGGAACTCACAGGGTGTCAAGCAATATGCGTTAGATCCACACCTTGCTGCTCTTCCCTTCTGGATTGGGCTTCAGAGTTCATTAATATTCTAGCGTTCATTCTCTACCATCAGGACACAGGGTCTTAACTAAAATTCCTTACAGTAAAGAGGAAACTTAGTAAGCGGTAGGCCCTTGCCTGTGTGTTGCACACCTGACCACTATGTCTGCAGCAGACTTCGCATTCTGGGACAGGGCTGCTGTCTGTATGTCTGCAAGGACCTGGGTCTGGCTCACCTGTTCTGACTCCACACTGGCTTCTTTTAGCTTATTCTCTGTCGCTTCTTTACATTTCTTCATGTGTCTGATAGTTTCTTCCAACTCCTGAAATGTGATAGATTTTAATAAACTTCCAATGTATCATATAGAATTGAAATGCTTCAAATTTTTAAGATGTTTGGGTCTGGTACGTTTGTCACCACAATGAGGAAAGTAACTAACATAGCACCTTTTTGGCATTTAAAGATGTTTTATTAGCCTCTGTCTCCCTAGTGCTGAAATTAAAGACAAGCACCACCACATGCTGTAGTTACAGACAGTTTTTTAACTGCCATGTGGGTGCTGGGACTTAGACCCGTGTCCTTTGGAAGAGCAGCCAGTGCTCTTAACCCCTGAGCCGTTTCTCCACTCCAACATTCTTTTTTTTAAAAAAAAAATATTTTTTATTCCTTCAAGTTACATCTCAATCACAATCCCCTCCCTACTCCCCCTCCAGTCCCACCCTCCCACCCTACATACCACTTTAGTACATGTATATTTTCTGTAGAGTCTAGGAAAATCTCAGTGACTTCTCACTGGATTTAGGCAAACACACATGCTCATAACAGTTGAGAGGAATCTTAAAACTCCTTGCCTTGCAGTGATTCTCTAGTTCCTGCCTCATTTTCCGCTCAGCCACTAGTTTCAACTCTTGCTGTTTGTTTCGTGCGGAGGTTTCATACTGGCTCTTAGCTAACAGCTTCATCTCTTTCTTCAGAGTATTCATTTCAGATACAAATCTCTGGATACTCAATGACTGACAGGGACAAGGAAGGGAGCATGGTGAACATAAGTTAGAATTTTACATTAATGGTAAACACAGAGTTTGTGGGAATCATATTTTACCTGTTCATAGTCCTTTTTCTGATACTGATCCTTAATTATCTCCATTTGCCTCAATTCTGTTTCAATTTGCTGAAAGTAAATGTACAAAAAACATGAAGAGATGACCAGTAGACTAACTTTGGCTGACTCAATTCAAAGTTTTCAGTTTCCGCTGGGCTCTATTTCCTATCTAGCCCACCGACCCTGAAGGAGCCAAGAATAACAGCAGTATCTCTACCGAAGCAGATATGATGCTACAAAAATAATCTGCCCTCTTCCCAGAGAACATGTGCATCAGCCAGGGCTCTGAAACAACTCTCTAGATACCACAGCAGCCCAGACCCTCCCAATACATTGAAGCAGCGAGGAAAGGGTTAGGCTTCTCATACAACCTTCATCCTCTCCATATTCTGGGCATTATTTGCCTTGGCTGACAAATGCAGCTTTATTTGGGCCTTTTGGTTCTTTAGTTTTTCCTTGTTACTGTTCACTACTTTTTCCATCTCCTTAAGTTTCTGTCGTAGCTCTCGGTTTGCCCGGGACACTTCTACTGATCTGTAGTTGGCTTCATCAAGAGCTTTCTTCACCTTAGAAGACAAAAGAACAAAAGAGAAGGACCACCTTTTACCTACTATTCAAGAGTAAGAGAAGTTTCAGTTTGTTCATACAGTTAAAAAGAAGGGTGACAGTTGAAGAAATGTCTCAGCAGTTATAAGAGCACCAGCTGCTCTTGCAGAGGTCCTGAATTCATTTCCAGCAACCATCTATAAATGGTTACAGGGTATGATGCCTTCTTCTGGCCTGAGGGTAGGTAGTAGGTATGCACACAGAACACAGACCTACATGCAGGCAAAAAAAATGAACACATTAAAAAATACATAAGAAAATTATATAATGTATGATCTCTGGTTATGCAGATTTTTGAAGCAACAAATCAAGTGATTCTTGTGGAAAAGTACTATCATGATCAATGATGTTACATTATCCCGGTCCTCCAATGTTCCTTTAAATTCACACAGCTTGTGAAAAAGAGGTAGCTGAGAAGGGAGGCATGCAGAGGCAGGGCTTCTCAGGGCCTAGAGGTCTTCAACACACACAGTCTATGCTCTACTCCTGCTCTCACCATAGCAGTTGTTTCTTTAGACCTTAATTAAGGTCCAGCACACTCCTGCTCCACCATTAACTGGCATGAGATTCTCCACTGCTACCTCAAAGCAGACTGACACCAATATCTAGGAGTTCTTGGCCACATGCTCATTACAGATACTTTCCAATTTAATTCTTTAAACACCCGAAAAGTAGTTGTGATGACCTTGATTTTCTGACAGAGGAAAAGGATTCAGAAGTCAAGTCCCTTAAAATTAGTACATAGCTAATGCAGGGCAAGTCCCTTAGAGAAAAGTAGTACATAGCCAATGCAGGGCAAGCCCCTTAGAGGAAATTAGTACATGGCTAGTACAGGGCAAGTCCCTTAGAGAAAATTGATACATAGCTAATGCAGGG
>CAJQZJ010010085.1:5188397-5200945 GCA_907164525.1 Lophiomys imhausi | reverse complement strand
CTTAGAGAAAATTGATACATAGCTAATGCAGGGCAAGTCCCTTAGAGGAAATTGGTACATAGCTAATGCAGGGCAAGTACCTTAGAGAAAATTAGTACATAGCTAGTACAGGGCAAGGCTGGGACTCAGCAGGGCTGTGTACTCACATCTGTCCTTCTGCTTCTCACCAACGCCACACTCAAAGTCCTCATACGTCCCCCATTATCACAGGTGCTTCCTTTAGGGTTTCGGGTTTTCAAACTTAGATTCATTTATGTGTATGAGTACTTTGTTTGCCTGTATGTATGAACACCATGGGTGTGCCTCATTTGCAACAGGACTAGAAAGTGCACTAGATCCCGTGAAACTGGAATTACAGGGAGGCTGCGAGCTACCATATGGACACCAGGAACCTCTTCCTGGTCCTCTGCAAGATCAACAAGAGCTCTTAACTTCTGAGCCATCTCTCCAGCCCCATGTTTCAACTTCCTGTGAGTTCTGAGCACTTAGCTTTAACTAATGGTTTACTACCTCTATTTGTTTCCCCAAGAACTTGCTTTTTGTAACATATTTATACAGTGGTTTGCAGTTCATAAAACTTTTTTTTTTTTTTTAGGTTTTTTTGAGACAGGGTTTCTGTATATCCCTGACTGTCCTGGACTCACTCTGTATGTAGACCAGGCTGGCCTTGAACTCACAGAGATCCGCCTGCCTCTGCCTCCCGAGTACTGGGATTACAAAACTTTTGTAAGTGTCATTAGTTGAAGTTAACTTGCTAACTATCTGTCAATAACAGTTACCACATGTAACAATTTTGGTAAGACACATCCATCTCAAGTCTAGTGTATGTGTTTACTATTTTTAACAAAGTAATTTTTAAATTTAAATATATTTTGATATTCTTATCCTCCCTCATGTCCTTCCAGATCCTCTCTCCCTCCCTATCCACCCAACTTTAAATTCTCTCTCAGTAAACAACAAAAGCTCAATACAACAGAACCAATACCCCTCAAAACCAAGAAAACAAAGTAAAACTACACCCAAAAAGAAGAAAAACAAAAAACAAACTGTCACCAAATAAAAGCACACAAAAAATTAACACCTTTTTCTTCCAAGTTCATGATACAACAGTTAATGTGTTTATTCCCCTATTAAAATAGACTTTTGAGAGACAGGCATAGTGGTGCATGCCTTTAATCCCAGAACTCAGGAGGCAGAGGCAGGCAGTTATCTGAGAGTTCGAGGCCAGCCTGGACTACAAAGAGAGTTCCAGGACAGCCAGAGCCAGACAGAGAACTACTGTCTTAGAGGGGAAAAAAACCAAACAAACCAAAAAACTAAAACAGCCTTTTGACCTAATCCCCCCCCCCTTTCCTCCCCCTGAGACAAGGTTTCTCTGTGTAACAGCCTGGCTGTCCTGGACTTGCTTTGTAGACCAGGCTGGCCTTGAACTCACAGAGAGTTCTGCCTCTGCCTCCTGAGTGTGCCACCACACCTGGTAATTGTCCCTTTTTCAACTGAATCATTTTATTTAGGTCCTGATTTTCAATTACCAAAAGATGTGATAGTTTTCTTACACCCCTATCTACTTTCTCTTTATTCTCCCCTACTTTCTCCTGAAATCACAATAAGATTGTTCCTGTATCATCCTCTGTTCAAAACCTAGAGTGCTCAAGGTTTACCTAACAGTTCACACCCAAGTGCTCTATGGTAACGCAGTAGACAAGACCATGGGGTCAGGCAGGCGCACTTAAGGCAACTTGTCGTTTCCCCGACATTTCCGTTTTTGTAGCTCACTTTTGTCCAGGCTGTATAAGAGAGCCTCGCCCTGTATTTCTGTGAGACTCAAAGCTGTGCTTTCACTGTTACCTGCTTCCAGCCCTCAACCAGCCTAAAATACATTTTCTCTTTCTTTGAATTCCTTCCAAGCTGTACAATGCCTGTACTTATCCAAGAAAAGCTCTGTGATGTCTTGCTGTTTTTCTCATGTCCAGAGTGGCAATCACCACTACACAAGGGTTATTTGGCTCCTGCATATAGCATGAGTCACAGCTCTTAAAGCTCTTTTTTGCTGTTGTTTTTGTTTGTTTGTTTAACACAAGGTGTCACTCATGTAGTCTAGGGTGGCCTTGAACTCAGCGGGTAGCTGAAGATTGCCTTGAACTTCCTACTCTCCTGTCCCTACCTCCCAGGTGCTGGGGTTGCAACTGTGGACCACAATGCCTGGATCGTGGGCTGCTAGAGATGGAAGCCAGGGCCCTGTGCAGCTGGCCGAGCTTTCTACCAACTAAGCTATATCCATGGCCCCTCTGCCGCTGTTGCGTGTGCCTCTCCAGAGAGGGCAGATACGCAGTGGATGGGGAGGCAGGCAGGTTGAGGAGACAGTGATCGGATCTGTCAGAAGGCGGACTTCTCATGTCTCTGACAGGAAAGTTCTGAAGGCACCTCTCTGCCTGGCAGGGAACCGCGTATCAGAAACTGTTTTCTTGTCAGTGTCGCTGTGTGAAAACGGAGGTGGCCGCAGCACATTTGGCTTACTGAGCAGAGGAAGCAGAAGAGCTAAGACAGCTGAGTTTAAGCACTGGGCACCAGCTCTGCTGGGGTGCTCCTTCTCCACCGGCCCCATACCTCAGACACTTCCCTGTGTGCTGCTTTTCTCGCAGTCTCTCTCTCGGTTTGAAACTGCTTTCTCAGAGCTTCAATGCGCTCCGCATGCAATTCTGCTTCTACTTTGGATTCCTCAGCAATCTGCTCTCTGTTTTGAAGGAAAAACAATAAATTCATTTTAAAAATTATCTTAAGAGTCAGGAAAGGTTTTTGGGAGAACGTGAACCCTCTAAAAGTCACGTGATTTACGCATGCGCAGCACACCAGCCATGGGCACAGCTCAGAAGCAAGGGAAAGGGTGCTAAGCCAGCCCACTGGTGTTAAACCCAGACCCCGCTCGCTCGGTATGAAGGGAGCCAGCCAGAGTGCGAAAAGCAGAGGGCACTCACGTAAAAGAGATGACTGCTCTGTTCTGTAATGTGTGATACTATGCTTATTTCTCTAGGGAAGCTAATTCTATTGCTTCCTTCTTTTTGAAGTGAGGGCCTTTCATCTGATCAGCATTCTTAGTTTGGGTTCATTGGTCAAGACCCATGATTAGGCTTCTGAAAATGCTGAAGTTCCCTGAAAGGATAAGCAGAATGTGTGTGGCCTCTGTAGCTTTTTACTCTTTCAAGGACACGTGAAAAGTTAAGCACCAGGGGACTGAAGCGGTGACTCCTTCCAGCCTGAGGCAGTTGAGGACTCAGCATGTGACTCTGGTGAGTCCCAGTGTTACTCAGAAAAGGTGGCTGCCTCTGCTGCAATTCTTTCCCCACCGTGCATCTCTTCTGTGTTTGGATGATGTATCCATGTTCCCTTCACTCGTCCAGAAAAGCCTCTGCTAGTGGATTCTGTTGGCGCGCTGGGATTCACGCCCTGGCTGGCGTGCTGATGAGACCTGAAGGGGCTAACTGTAACTCTACCCTCAACTCTGGGCCACACAAGGGCTATAACAGAACTGTGCTATGTGACCTCAACAGCCTGCTGATACCTTTTCTTTCAAAAAAATTACATTTACTTATATATTTGTGTGTGTGCGTGTGCATGTACACATGTGGTGTTAGAGGACAACCTGTCTGAATTGATCCTCAGAACATCAGGCTCCATGGCAAACCCTTCCACCTGCTGAGCCACCTCACTGCCCACTGATAAGTTCCTAATGACACCACCTCAAGGGATGGGACAATCTGAAGTCACTGGTGAAATAATTATGTTTTGTTATTACATCCCTACGGTCCCCCCACACCATATTCATCTCAAAATATGTTTATATACATATAGACACATATGTGGGAGAAAACTATGATTTATATATAGTATGTATTATATTTTTATTTTGATTTTCTATTTTGCCTGTTGTGTGATTAGGATTGTCAGCTTCTGTCTGTTGCTGCCACAGCCTGGATCCAGATCCTAGCTCCAACAAGATGGTATCTGATCTTGGGTAGGAATGCCATCTTTCTATCCCATTTCCTTATCTATAAATGGGAATAGTGACAGTATCCATCATCATATAATCTTATTGGTATTAAGGAAGTGTTTAGTATAATGCCCAATACAAATAAGCACACAGTAAATGCCAGCCACTGTCATTGTCATCATTTAATTCTAAGATTCAAATCCTAGCCTTAAATTGATTTCAAATTTAATTTATACTTAATTTAACTTTAAAAGCTAATTAAACTTAAATTTAAATGTTAAATTATATTTATTTAATAAATAAGTACATGTGTGTGTGTGCATGTGTGTGTAGAGGCCAGAGTACAACTTGCAGGATTCTGTTTTCTTCTTCTACTATGTAGGTCCCATGGACTGCTCCTAGGTTGTCAAGCTTGGCACCAGGAGTCTTCAGCTGTCGTGCCATCTCGCCAGCTGTTAAGTTTTAATGTAATTCTTTTCAGCCTTCCACTTCTGCTGTCACTTGTGTAGATATGAACTTCACTTTCTTCTTCTTATTGTAGAAGGGAACACTCAATGTGACATCTATTTAAACAGAGGTTTGCATGCATAGTATAGGGCTGTTAATTATGGGCCTCCTGGAATAAAAGTCTTTAAACTTATTCATACTGTTCTTGTTTTCTTATGGGGAGACCCACAGACCATCCACCATTAGTTCCTGAAATAGTTTTCTGGTTTCAGCGAGCTCTACTCGCCTAATCTCACACTCAGTGACAAGCCTTCCATTCTTGATTTTCCCTGAGTTCAGTGGGGCCTTTCTTTATACACTGATCAGAGTCCAGCTTTCACTGTAGGCCAGGAAGGAAAGCGGCAGAAGCACCCTCCTTCACACGGAGCCTTGAGCCTTCATCCTCTCACTGTGTGCCTACCTGCCTTTCCTCATCAGACAAGTTTTGCTTCTATGCAATCAGGAGTTTTCCAGATCTAGAAGATTCTTATTCTGTGATCTTCAAGGGCTACTGAAATGAGCCATGTGCAGATGCTCAGTAGATAGCAGCTGCAAGCCCAATGGCTCCTTCTCTGGCTTCTTCCTTCTCCTTGAAACAGTGGCATGCTCTGACCTCCGTTCTACCTATACCTCCTCAGGGAAGATATGCAGTTAAGTAAATTAACTCTCATCTTTGTAAAGATGAATTCCTACCTGTGACCTCTTTTCAGAATGAGACCTGTATTTCTATATCTCATAATTCGACCTTAACACCAACGTGTCTAAAACAATCTCCCATGCTTTATCCTTCTTCCTAAGTGTGTACCCAGATTAGTACAAATCTTCACAATATCAAGAGGTTGGCACATTTTAAGTGAGGTAGGATTGGTCTTTGATGAAAATACAAGGTATACGTGGTAGGTAAAGATGCGTTTTGAAGCAAATGCTCAAGGAGGCCTTTCAGTCCCACCTCATTCTTTCCCTGTCACTGACCTACCAATTAATATTTTAGCAATAGTGAGAGGGATTAGGTTTTGTTTTCTTAATTTGAAAATAGACTTTTAGCTGGGCATGGTGGTGCACGCCTTTAATCCCAGCACTCAGGGAGGCAGAAGCAGGCGGATCTCTGTGAGTTCAAGGGCAGTCTGTGCTACAAAGTGAGTCCAGGACAGCCAGTGCTACACAGAGAAACCCTGTCTCGAAAAACCAAAAAAAAAAAAAGATTTTTTTCATACAACATATTTTGATTATGGTTCCCCTCCCTCAATTCCTCCTGAATCAGCCCACTTTCCCACCCACCCAAATCTATATCCTTTCTTGTGCTCTCTTGATAGAAAAGAAAACAAACAGGAATTTTAAAAGAAGAGAAATAATTATAAAATAAGATAAAATAAAAACAAACAAACCTGACTAGAACAAAACAAATAAATGACTAGAAAAACAGAGTCCCTGAAGCATTTTCAGGATATTTAGGGTTAAGAATGACACACTAGGTAAAGTTAAACAATACATCTGACTTGGATGGGTCTCTGTATACATGCTGCATTGTTTGGCCCAGCCCTGCACTCCCTGTGGCAGTAATACTGACTGGAAAGTAACCCTCACACAGATGGCACAGTGGAAAGTCCATTCTCTGCCTTAGCTGTGCCCTGACCCTGCACTGATGTGCATATCAGTGACAAGAATTAAGTCCTAAACCTGTTTCCCTGAGCATAAACTTACATAGAATGCTACTAGTATCTAATCATATTTACTGACATACTGTTTGTAACAAATCTTACATGGTTTGAAATACTGATTTTAGGCAAAAACTAACCCTGAGTAATGGCTTATCATCTGCTTAGAAGCAGTTGTTCCATTCCTGGATGAGTCATGTCCACTCAGACTACTGTGATTTCTTGCCCAAATCTATATTATCTATTTTGGTTTCCTTAGTTTTTATTTGCATATGTGTGCATATGTGTGCATGTGTGTGCATGTGTGTGCATGCCCAAGTCAGAGGACAACTCTTGGGAGTTGGTTCTCCTGCTGCCTTGTAGGACCGGGTATTGAACTGAGGTCAGCAGGCCCACATAGGTGCCTCTACCCTCTGAGCCATCTCTCTCTGCCCTTATTTTAGTCTTCTCGAGACAGGATCTTACTATGTAGTCCAGGCTGGCCTCAAGCTCATGATCTTCCTCCTTCAGCCTTCTGAGCGCTAAAGCTATCATTGTGTGCCTCCACACCTGGCTCAAATAATGCTTTAAAGGGTAGCTTAGGCCTGGCAGAAACATGTGAGTCCCTTGCAGTTGTTTTTAAACTTTGGGTTAACTTTACATAAGGAATCAGCTTGCTAATGGGTAAAGAACTGAAAAGGAGACCCACAGCGGTGTGCTTCAGCCAGCCATTACCTGCTGCTGTTCAGCTATGCCTAGGCGCTTCCGATGACTGAGCTGGGTGCACTAGTTCAAGAAAGAGAAAGGGCTTCACTAGCTTATCTAAATGAACCATTTACTTCTCTGAGGCACTTCCCCAATTTCACTGTGAATATACTGCCCTTACTTGAAGGCTTCCAGATTCTGCCGCTCAATTTCTTTGCTTTCCAGTTTTTCTTGGATGTGATCTAGCTTAGACTGCAGATGGGAATTTGTCTGGAGCGCTTGCTCTAGGCTCATGGCCAGTTTCCTGTTGTCTTCTCTAGTTATATCTAGAGACTTTTGTAGTGGCTCCATCTGAAAGGTAGAGGAGTGCCCATGAGTTCAGCACAGTCAGTAGAGTAGTCTCTACTCCTTCCACTCTGTGAGTGCCACTGAAATTATCAGGTGGAACTAGAAACAAACACTTTAGGTAAAATAAAACACACACAAACACACACACACAAACACACACACACACACACACCACCACCACCACCACCACCACCAACAACAACAACAACAACAACTTATAATGCACATTGCTTAAGAGACCCTTAGAAGGCAATTTCATTGGCGATCAGAGAGCATGGGAGAATAGAGCTAGCTTACATTCCCTTGATTTTCAAGAGTTTTGCCAGTTAAATTGTACTCTTACTGACTCTATCATATTCTGGTCTCATTCTCTAGGAGATTAAAAGCTGGCAACTAGTCCTTGTACATTCTTCCCAAACCAGGCTTATGTAAGGGCTATTGAGATGACCCAAAAGGGGAAGGCACCTGCTGACCAGCTTGCTGGCTTGAGTTCAGTCATTTGCACCCATAGGAGAAAATGGAGTTCCACACGTTGCCATAGGCCCTCCACACATGTCAATGGCACACGAGTGCTCTGACCTCCAATCAACAAACACTAGAAGGCTCACTCATATGTTTGTTATATATATGAATGCATGGATACACACTCAGTGGGCAGATGTCTTCTCACTGATAGGGTCACCAGCTACCTCTGAGATTACAGGTTGTTTTCTAAGGCATTAAACTCCTAAAAATAACCTATGCATTAATAAATGAGAAGAATGTGGACAATACAAGAAAAAAACAGACAGAAGTATGTGATTTATTACCTATTTCCTAATAATACATATGTCCATGTCCAGGATTCTTAACTGAATGAAAAGGAATTTTCTCTGTATCATTTCATTAAAAAAAAAAAACAAAACTAATGTCACAATAAACTGAACAGATCAGTTTTGTCCAGCTCTAACACCTGGCCTCTACCTCGCTGATGTGCTGGGCTTCCACAATCAGCATCCTGGCCTGCCACTGGTCCACCTCTGCTTCAAGCTTCTGTACTCTTTGTTGATTTAGAGACCTAAAAATAGAAAGTATAGAAGATGACTGTAAAAAAGGGTCCACTTGCAAGTTCCACGACACCTTTCTTTTGGAAGCTCAGATTGCATTATTAGTGGCTACACATGCTCAAAATATCAGAGAGGTGAGAGATAACAATCATAGCTGGAAAGGAAGGCTCCTAAGTAGTTAAAACTCTTGTCCCCTGTGTGACTCAATTAGACTTACTTATTAGGCTATGAATCCATATTTTGACTAACTTCTGGAATGGCTATTAGTATACTTTTTACCAGTTGGTAAGATTTTGGCTTGCTGTTGATATTTTTTGCTTCTAAATAGAATAGTTACTTACTTTGAAATGTGTTGTGACAAGTAAGCAATATTTTATATACTATGCTCTTGCCTTTTTAAAATTTAAGGTACTCTCTAATATTTCTATAATATGCAAAAATAAAGGTAAGCACAGTGAAGAAAATACAATTCACTTGTTTTCTCATAACATAGAAGCAATATAAACTGGTTACATAACATATTCCAAAGGCACTATCAGCCTCAGACCATTTTTTTCTTAACACAAAAGAAAAATGCAATTTTTGTTTATTTTTTAATTATTTTTTCAAATTTTGTGTAATTTTGAAACATTCAATGACGTTCAGTATTAAAACATAGCTAACAGTAATTCTCAGGCTGATTAACCTAAGATAATTATTAATCTTGAAATTAGGCCTGGGTGACACTGAAAGTAGCAAGGCTAGGAACGCTCCTGAACTTCAGGACACACTTCCCTTCTTGCCACTGCAGCATGGCAACTTGGACATTTTAGAAAGCTTTCTAACTGCAGGTTCAGCCTCTAGCCTGCCAGTCCTTTAAATGGTACGTTAGTAGCTTTTCAGAGTAAATGATCCTCAAGAGACTCCATGTTCTTCCTCAACATGGACAGAACATAAATAGGGTACCTTTCCTTCTTGAGGCCTGCGATCTCTGAATCCCTCCGTCCGAGCTCTATCTGGACCTTCTCCAGAGCTCCCTGCATCTTACTGTGAGAAGCCAGCACGTTTTCCAGCATGATTGTAACTTTGCAGTTGTCTTCCTTAGCCTCTGCTAGCTGTCGCTGAAAGTTTCCCACCTAAGGGGAAATGAAACAACCCAGAGAAGGGGAAAGTATATTTCACTTTTGTTTCTTAAGTTATTGTGCTTTTGAGAGAGAAACAGAAACGCCACCCATGGGAAATGCGGCAGCTCCCCGACTACTGCCACAGCACAGCACACAATCAAGTGAACATACGAGAACAACCACTTTGTCAGTGCAGAGGTGACCTTGGGCAAGTATGCTCAAGCTCTCTTCTGATGTGCTCAGAGAAGGAGAGCATATCTGAAATTATCTGAGGATAAAAGAGTGGGGGAGAAAGTGAAGCTGCTAAAAAATGATGTGCACATAGGTCTCCCTCTTCTAAGAGGTAGTAACACTTATCACTGGCTGTCAGGAAGTTTGAGGTGGGCCAGCAAGATGGTTCAGGGTATAAAGCACTGCCCCCTAAGTCTGAGGACCTGAGTTCCCCTCTCTGGAATCCATCTGATGGAAGGAGAGAATTGACTCTTGCACATTTTCCTCTGATCTCCATAATTCATCCACACACATCCACATAGCAACAAGTTACACACACACACACACACACACACACACACACACACACACACACAAAGAGGTTTGAGGTGCAGATGGAAGAAGAGATAAAAATATGGCACACATATACAACAGGATTCTATTCAGACAAAAGAATAACAGAATTCTACCATTTGTAGCAACATAGATGGAAGTGGTGGACATTAGACTGAACTGAAATAACTCAGGCATAGAAAGAAACATATTGTGTATGCTCAATTAAATGTGGAAGCTAAAACCTGACCTCAAAGAAGTAGAAAATAGTGGCTGCTAGAGCCTAGGAACAGTGGTAGAGGATGGACACGGGATAGCTAACCAGTACAGTGGTCTGGAGAGGAGGAAATTCCTAATGGGTTTTAAACTATAATAATATATCTCCCAAAAATTGGTTTAATGTTTAATATACAAGTAGTATATGAAACATTATATATTCTATTATATCCCAAACTAGTAAAGTATATATAAATGTTCCCAACACAAAGAAATGATTGATAAACATTTAAGGTGACAGATATGCTGAGTATCCTGGTATGAGTGTTAGAACTTTTACAGATGTATTAAAATGCCGTATGATACACACAATCACAATGTGTGAATGAAAAGTCTAAAGACATGTTTTGTAGGGACTTCTGCTCCTGCTAAGTCACACAGGAACAAGGTTAAGGAGAAGCACTACAGAGAGTGTGAACCATCTCACACTAATTAAACAAAGAGGAGGCTGGGGAAGGATGGCAAGAGCTAGTAATCCCAGCTCCAGGGTCAGGGAATGACAAGGGATGAAGACAGGATAGACACGCTCAAACCAGCCTGTGCTACATGGTCAGAAACTGCCTCAAAAAACATAAAAAATCCAAAAAAAAAAGTGAGGTAGATAAACACACACACAGAAGGTGGTTACTACCAAGGTCAGATGGGCTTTAACAGAAAACAATCAGACTGTTCCTGGTAGTTATAGTGCATCATTATGGAAAAATTTACAACTATGTTAACCCTTCACTTATTGCAGCTCCTCTTTTCATGAATAGGAAAAGGAAGTTAGGGAATGTGGCTTGTCCGAGTTCATATGCCCCTGTCAGAGCTCTCAGAGAGGACGCCTTGCCTTCTTGTTCTCCCTGTCCTCCAAAGCCTCCAAGTCCCCTTTCAACTTCTGGCTCTCTTTCAGGGCAGCATCTCGACACTTCACTGTTTGAGCCAGCTCTTCCTCATTTTTCCCAAGAATAGACTTCATCTTGGAAGGAAAAAAGAAATAATGAATTCTAAAGCATGACAAATCAGTGATTGTAATAAGGCACAGAAATTTATAAAACAAACATGAATGATTACATATGCTTATCCACTTGAATAGATAAACCCACCTCCATTAGTTGCTTATCCCTTTACAAAAGACTACAAATTCTTAACAACAACAACAACAAAAATCAGTGAATAAACATGGGCAAACTTAACATGTAACTCAACTTAATTAAAACAGGGACTCAAGAAGAGTAGGACTATGGAGCTAAAAGTTTTACAACTTTTGAAAATGCAGACAATTCCAGACTGAGATGGAGATAAGCTGCCTCAGTGAGTCTGGACAAATGAGAAAAACAGGACAACAGATAGCAGCTGTAGTCCAGGAGGAGGGGAGTCACAGGCGGTGGAACAACAGGGGAAGTACAGGAAACAGAACTTTGACAACTGGAAAGGAGCAAGCAGCACATGTCTTCAGTCTAGCTGCCTGGGGAGGGTAGGGGAATAAGAAGCTTATCCAGCAGGCCCCGTTAAAACAAATGGATCCCCGAATCACAGGACGAGCCTCCACAACCCATTTGAGACATCTAGTGAGATTGTCACTGTCTCTATTTTGTTACTCCATGTGGGAACACAGTCTAAGTGGAGTTGTGCGAGGGGAATTCTGAGTGCTTGTGAGAAAACTCCAAGATAATAAGAATGACCTTGTGACCTCAGTTTCTTCAAAATCACAAAATTGTTCTTGGGATGACATTTCATGTCCCTCCTAGATGTAGTGGGTAGGAGTGAGTTTACTTCAGCTGTTGCTATTCATATGGCTCTCTGGAAAAACATGTTTTTGTCATGTGCAGCTTGTCCTTGTGACTGAGCACCTTACTCATGTGATTCTTCTTAACTGTCAGACTATAAACTGTCTGCTGCTCTGAATAAATGCGACTATTTCATGAGACTGTGGTCCACCTCACTTTTAAGCCCTGCTCTCCCAGGTTAGAACTACCAACTAGGCTGTAAACAACTCCCCTTGTGCAGTGGTTAGGTGTCATCTAGAGAAGGAACTATTGTTTAAGACTGCATTACCCTCAGAGCCTAATAAAAGGCCTAATGAGAAGTCAAGCAACCTGGAGAGGAGTTAGAGTAAGAGCAGGCTCCACTTGGGAGTGAAGGGTACAGTGAATAGAGCACTGCTCTTTGTTCTTGGGACTTAGTCCATCACTTGAGAATAAATGAACAATCTCATAGCCCTGGGCTTGATTAAACAGGTGAATGCGTCTTCTGAAGTCACTTGTCTGTAGAGAGGTTCGCTGCTGGTGGCACTGACTGCTCTGTAGAGCAGTGCGGTACTGCTCCTCAGACTTATCCCTATGGCTGGGGGATTTAGTCCTGAGCATTGAAAACAAACAAGGTGGTCCTCATGCATAGACCTGAGCATTGAAAACACACAAGGTGGTCCTCGTGCATA